>PVJI01002085.1:0-68312 GCA_004026765.1 Micronycteris hirsuta
CCCCATTCTCCCCATTATCCCTCTCTCCCCTCCTCTCTGGTTACTGTCTGATAGAAACAGTATCACATAAAGTTTAATCAGCTAACCACCTCCTTTTGTAAGTGAAATTAATTATATAATTTTAGAAGGCAATGCAAACGCCGAGATGTAACTTCCACAGCGTCCTGGCTCTAGCTGCTCTGCCTCCCTAGCAGCACGTGGAGAACACCGTGTAACCGGGACAAGAGTCTGTGTTCAGCACAGGCATGGGGGTGAACGGCTTTGAAAATCCAGGAGTGACCAGCGGAAGCTAACAGCAGTACAGTTCGGGGAAGATGGATTTCATAGGGAGAGCCCCACGATGCTATTTAGATGGTAAGTAGAAGGTAAAAGAAAACATTATGATCTTAGGAAGAAAGGACGTAGATTCTGAATATCTGTCAAACCAGCTGCCTGCAGCACGCTGAAGGGATGACTACAGAGAGGCTCTGCGGGAGTGTCAGTGAGCAGCACGGCGCTCAGCTCAGCTCTCGGCCCCTCAGGGAGCGATCAGAGGGGCACCCCGGCTCTGGTCCGACCCACAGCCCCGGGTCTCTGTAAATTCTCCCATGAAAACACTGTACAAACCGCTCCAGCAACTAAAAGCCTAGGCAGTAAGTGGGAGAGGATGGGTCACACCAGTTCCCTCGCACTGCCTTTAACGGAGGGTCACAAACCTGTGGTTTTTAAAGAAGTGAACCAATGGTAAGACCAATTTTCACTTTTTATAAATAATTATATATGTTCGAGTACAACTAAACTGTCAAGTGTGGAAAAAGGAATGAGGATAAGCTCCCTTTATGCCTAACAGAACATGAAACTAAGTTTCCAGTGTGTAATAAGCAAATGCTTTGCTGAGGAGAGAAAGGAGACACTGACTGTTAGCCTCCGTTCTGAAACTACCCTCTTGTCACTGAAAAGTGATTCTACAGGCTTATTAAAATTTACAAGTAATGTAACATTTAAATATTGTATTGGAATAAAATACCTGAAAAGTGTCCATTTATGCTAACTCATTAGAGCACAGAACTTTTCTTGGTTTTGAAGAAACATAGTATTTAAGATTTTTCAATGGTATTACTCAATTAAATACTTTTAACACACAATATTGCTTGTAGATAATGAACAGAATGATTAATTTAGGACAGAAGAATCAAGTAGAAAAACATTTAAATTAATTAGGAAAATGTCCAATTCATTTCTAATTTAAAGGCATATTGATTAGGTAAGTATTCATTTCAATGACAGGAAATACAATAAAGTATTTTTAGTGAAGGCTTCCCAGTCAGAATTTGAAAAATCTACCAGGTAAAAGTTCACATAGTATTGCCTGTGCAAACTAGTAAAGCATATAAAAGTCAAGAAAATGGTTAAGTCACAGTTAACTATGCTCGAATACTTCCCAGGTGCCGACATTTTAAAGTTATTCATAGTTACTTTAAATGCTTCATATCTACTCATTAAAATATATCTCCCAAAGATCTCCATAAATTAATAATGGGTGGCTTAGTTACATGAATTGTCTGTTTACATTAATTTTTTTAAAAATCTAATTCAAAGTTTAATTCATATCAACCCTGCCCAATACGTTTGTACTCTTAGTGCTTTTGTTGAATGATTTGAGCCTCAGGCTTGGATACCTATTTGTGTGTGTTTCTTCAAAAACTAGGGTTAAGCCTTAACTGATCATTCATATTTGAGGAAAAAGGAAAAGGATGGGCTGACGATGGATTATGGATTAACTCAATTTCTGTTGAACTTCGCAACACCAGTGGACCCTCCTCAGGCAGGAGGCCTGGTTTGTGCTCTCCTGTGGTCAGCCAGGGTGCACACTGGCCGTGGCGGGGAGGATGCCCCAGACCAACAAAGAGGTGACAGCCTTGGCAGCAACGCTCAGGCCCCTGGGACGCTCCAGGGCTTCTCTGTGTTTGGCGTTACCATGGTGAGGGCAGATCATGAGAGCAGGAACTCTGCTTAAGGCTCATGGAAAGTCAAGAACACGTCTCCTCTCAGTGAAAGCTCTAACTTGCCCAATGGTTAGCCCTAGAAACACAGCCAAAGGTACCTTTTAAGCATAATCTTAAGAGTCAGTGGTCTTTTCCAGGAGGAGGAATCTAGCTGTCAGATTCTCCATGGTGCCCTGGGGCAGGTCATGCAGCCCAAGCCCAGCAGGGGGCGTGCAGTCCTTAGGAATCACAGGAACTTGTCAGTTCAGTAATCCTGGCCCCAGGCCTCCTGCCTGCCCAGTGCCCGCAGAGCCAAGGGACCAGCGGAGTAGTGGACCGCCCATCTGCGGCCCCTGCTCCACCTGACCATGTTGATCTGGTCAGCAGCTTACCTTACGAAAGGGCAGTGAGGTCAGTTCTACCAAATTTAGACATTTAAATAACTATTATGCCAGAATTGACCCTGCATTCAGAAAGATAAATATAACTTGCCTGAGTGCCTCAGATTTTATGATTTTTATTTTTATAACTTTATGAAGATTTATTCATCCGGGTCTTACTTGCCCTAAAACATGCTGTCAGATGAGAGTAAAGCAGTGTTTCTCAAACTAGGTTAATGTAAAGATCTATTTCAAAAGAAAAACAATTCTCTCAGACCCGGAAACTATGTTTAGATTTCCTCAGTTTCAAACTTAAAAAAATTAGTCTCAAACTGGAAATGTTTTTTAACTGCATGTAATTGTTCTAAGACCTTTATATTTAAAACTGGTTTAAAAATGTTTTAGGTTATCACCAAAATAAACATATAGATCTCTAATACTATATTTGGGGACCCTACTGGAGAAACAAAATTTTATGAAAAACAATTATATTAATTACACACCAGGAAATTTTAATAATCAGTATTTTGGTCTGCTTAATAAATTTTTCTTGAATTTTTGACTAACGAAGATGTATAAATGGTACATGTAAGTAGGAGCAAGTGTGCTTCCGAACTCAGCTACAGTAAGAACTGCACCCTCGCAAAGACAAAAGGCCTGAGAGAACGGCCGTGTCCCTGCCTGGCGTGCCCCTTGGGTCTCCCTCCTCGCCCAGCGCAGGGCACGCTGTGCTAACAGATCATTGGCCTGAGGAGGACAATTTTTCCGATGTTCTAGCCAGTGAGCTTGCCTGCTGCAGCCAAGAAGAGTGTCCCCGTGAAAATAAAAATAACACAGGGCCCTGGGTCTGGAGCAGGGCAGGCAGCGCGGCGACAGGCCGTGTGCACGTGATCTAGCAGTGCCGGCAAGGGTCCTGTTTCAGCTTTCTGAGCGTCTGTGAGGCTGAGGACAGCGAGCAGCCTCACTCGATCTATGACCCATTTTTGTCCGGGACGCAGGCTGTGGCCGTCAGGCTGGAACAGGCGTTCGGGGCTCCACAGGTGCAAAGCCTGCCTGCCAGCCACAGCGTGGGGATGGGCGATCTAGGTCAGGGTCACCGTGGGTTACTTTAATTTTCATCACTGCCCAAAGGGCTGTACCAACCATGGGGAAGGTTACAGTTACCTGTTCAAAGGAATGGAGTCCACTTTCTTTTCCTAACCTCACCAGGTCTTCCAAAATGGCTTTCTTCAGCTCCTGAATTGAACCATATAGGTAAAGTTACAATACCAAAAACACATTTCATAACAACACGCTAGCCTCTTGCCCCGCAACTGGGGATGACACTCCCTGGGAGCATACCTCTCATCTGGCAAGTAAGTACTGGGCATGTCCAAAGGAATGACAGGCTAAGGGACCATTTGATTTTTTTTTAACTTATTGGGGTGACATTGGTTAATAAAGTTATATAGACTTCAGGTATATATCCTCTCTATATTGTATTGTGTGTTCACCACCCCAAGTCAACTGCCTGATGTTTTTAAGTGGCCCTCTGGTCAGCCTGGTGAGTCCCAAGGGCCCTGTCACCCCCGGAAGAGCCTAGGGCCTAGAGGAAGCGAGGGGGTCTGTGGCTGCTGCTGAGAAATGGGCGTGCGCCTGGAGGGCCTGATGCTGAGCCAGCACATGGAGATCCTCTTCCACAGCGCCCTCCCTGTACCACGAGGTTTCTGCCAGGTGTGAGGGGCTAACACGCTAAGCAGGAAGAACTGTTACTTTTTCAATTCCATGACTGCCTCTCTAGGCCCAGTAGACACAAAATCCATCTCACACTCGGGGAGACCATGGCCAGGGAGTCAGGGCTGCACTCGCATCTGACACCGCTGTCAGCCGGCTGCGGGGCGGTGGGCAAGCCGCCATCGTCTCTGGACTCTGCTGCCAGCTGCAGAACCAGAGGGCTGGACAGGCACTCTGTGACGTCTCCTGGCTCTAAAATTCAGTCGTTCACCAAACTGTCTGAGAAGAAACGTGAGTTCCTTCAACAACAACAAAGTGAGACGAGCTTCTGGTTTAGGATTCCTGCCATTTGCAAAGCTAGAAATCTCCATGAGTGTTCCAATTTTGCCAGTCTACTGTTTCTCTGCCTTCTCACTATGCAGCATCGCAGAGGGTCCTGCAACCTTTTAGGAGAAAGCCCCATGGTACCGACCTTGTTTGCACAGAGCTCTGCATATGTCCCTTCAATTCCTCTCTTCTGTGCCCAGGAGGGCATGACTTCAGGGTCGGGCACCACAATGCCCACCAAAAAGGCCTGCAGTCCCAACAAAGAAAAACAAGTCATGACAAAAGCGTTTTTTTCTACTCTGCTATATTTATGTCACTTTTTTCCCTAGAATGTTATAAAAATTCTGATACAGACACAAAATTAAGATACTAGTACTATAAAACAATTACCAACATTGACAAAAGCTTTTTTAAGTCACAAAAGCCCTTATATTTTTTCCTTGGATTTATTAAAGTATAGTTGGCGTACAGTATTGTATTACTGACAAAGGCTTTTAAAGTTGTTATTTGTGGTCCAGCTTTAAAAATAATCTCTTGCTGTTCTCAGACACCACCCTTTTCTAAAAATAAGTGTATGCCTTATGTCATGAGACATTTCCACCAACATATCACACATTTTTGACAGTTTATTTTCTGACCTATTTTCCTAACTTCATAAAAAATTAACAAAGAATAAACTTAAGGAGATTAAGAATCAGTAAAGTTAGACTTACATGTACTTTTGATTCTATTGCTAAACTCAAACAGGTAAATTGTCAGGATGCTGACCAATAACTCTGGGAACCAAAACATGTATTTCTCAGGATTTCCTGACCATTTTAAAATAGTTAAATTAATATGGTCCTCCATTTCATTAGTATGGTTCATTAAATTATTTAAAATAATTTCATAATATTTAATTATAGAAATCCAATGAATGCAAAAACTAGATTCACAGTTATCTTCCTGACTTCAAATCTAAATGATGTTGAAAATGGAATAAAAATAAACCCTCTCCAGTCCTGGATGGTGTGGCTCAGTGGACTGAGTGCTGGCCTGCGAACCAAAGGGTAGCTGGTTCGATTCCCAGTCAGGGCACATGCCTGGGTTGTGGGCCAGGTCCCCAGGAGGGGGCGCGTGAGAGGTAACCACACATTGATGTTCCTCTCCCTCTCTTTCTCCCTCCCTTCCCCTCTCTCTCAAAAAAAAAAAATATCTCCAAATAATTTAATCCTAAACCATATAAATTAACATAGTTAGCTATATCATCATTAGTGCCATTACTTGTAATACTACACCTATTTATCTGTAAAAGTCATTTGTATATTTCAAAGTCAAAACAGTAGCAACCCTGAATCTTGCCTCAGCACCTGACTTCAATATTCCTCTTGGAAGTAGGTACAGCATTAGTTAAAAGTAGCAGGTACAGCATACGGAATATAGGCAGTAATATTGAAATAGCTATGTATGGTGTCAGATGGATACTAGACTTACTGGGGTAATCACTTTGTAAGTAATGTAAATATCAAATCATTGGGTTGTACACCTGAAACTAATATAATACTGTATGTCAACAGTAATTGAAAAATAAAAATTACTAAACACACACATAAAGTTAAAAGTACTGCCAGCGTCCATTACTACTACTTCAAGCAACTTATTACCTAAGTATAATTTATGAAACCCTAAGCAATTAAGATTTCTCCTTAAAAAAGGAACTTTTTCTCACCCTGGCTGGTGTGGCTCAGTGGACTGAGTGCCGGCCTATGAACCAAAAGGTTGCTGGTTCGATTCCCAGTCAGGGCATAGGCCTGGGTTACAGGCCAGGTCCCCATTAAGGGGAGTGCGAGAGGCAACCAATTGATTTTTCTCTCCCTCTTTTTCTCCCTCCCTTCCCCTCTCTCTAAAAATAAATAAATAAAATCTTCTTAAAAATTTATTTAAAACCAGAAATTTTCTCTCATAATCTAATATGTATGGGAATACTGGTATTTGATAAGAAATTAATGTTTACCCCTTTAATCAGATACCAAATATGTACGAAGTCATTCTGAGATAACTACACTTTCCGGTAGGCCCTGCAGGGGTGGGAGGGCTAAAGGCAGGGGGTTCACCTGTAAGCTGTCCCCATGGACATAGATTTGTGCCACGGGCTCACTTCGGATGTAGATGTTCTCAATCTTCTCAGGCGCAATATATTCTCCCTGAGCAAGTTTAAATATGTGCTTCTTCCGGTCAATAATTTTAAGAGTTCCCGCCTGTGGAGTTAGACAAACAGCTTCAGTAGAAAGTGGCGCCCCCTGAGCCTGAACTCTTCACTCCTTAGCGCCATAGCCACTCACTTCTGTCCTGTCCTACCCTGCAGGCTCCACCCAGATCTGCTTTTCCGTCGGATGTCTCTGCTCTTCCACAGCCACCGAGCACCACAGGCTGATGGCCCCAAGCTCTGCGGGACCCTAAGTGCCTACTGTCCTTTCCTCTCAGCATTTACCTGCTGCCTTGCTCCCCTCCCACTCCTGCCACCCTCCTCCCCAGGAGGCCCACCTGCCTTCCCACCAGGTGCCCCCCCTCGCCCAGGCTCTTGCTCCAGTTGTCCCTTTGCTCACAGCATCTTCAGATCCACTGCCTTAAGCCATGCTTAGGTCTCTCGTCCCAGCCACTGGCCCACCCTCAAAGAGCGGCCTCTCCACCCCCAGCACACAGCACAGCTCTGGCAGAGGCCCCTGGGGACTCCTACCTGACAGGCCAGATGGCCAGGACCTCCGAGACAGGTGGGCCACACCTTGGGCAGTGTATGCTGTGCTACCGGCCTCCAGACCACCCCCACCTGCCTCCCTTCCTGTGCTTCCTAAGTGGGTCTCTCCTTCGGCTCAGCCTCTGATTGTTACCCATGCCTCACCTCCACTGACAATTCTCCTTGAGGTAGCTGCCATTGGCCATTGCCATGTCTGTCTAAGCTTCCAGCCAGGCCTCTTGACTGAGTGAAGACCTAGAACTCAACTATGCCCAGAACACTTCAGAAACCAAGCCATTTGCAGATGCACCGTGCCTCCACAGGAAGCTCCTTCCTGTCCTCTTCGTACCTGTCCCAGTCCCCAAGCCCTGAAACCAGACATGGCCTTGCCACTTGCCTCCCTGGGACTTCTGGCAGCCAGGTCCTTGCTCACAAGTCTCTCTCCATGAAAACCTGACGGGACCTCTACATACACTCTGCCCCACTCCATCTGCCTGAGCCACTGGAACCAGGGCAACCTCTCCGGAAGAGAAAAACCAGCAGGCCCTGTTCTGCTCCAAACCCAGGCTGGACGTCGCACGCTTTCCCTAGGCTGGCTTCTTGGGTGCTCACGGCACAGACCAGCTGGGTGAGGTCACCCGTGTGCACAGATGATGGAAGGGAGGACCAGAGAGGTTACTTAACTCCTCCAAAGCCACACAGCTAGGAGGTAGGGGAACCAGGATTTGAATCAGGTCCTTCTGGATCAAGAGCTTATACCTTTTCCTTGCTCTCTCTATCGGATACTATTTCAAACCAGTAATGTCAAAAACTTGACTCCCACAGACTGCCTGCCTGCCGTCTTGGACTTTGAGTTCAGGCACAACACTGGGTGCTTTACATGAATTAATTTACTTGCTTCTCACAACAGCCTGCAGGGTAGGTGGTTCCATCCAAGTGACGGGCAGCAGTGGCAGAGCCAAGACTTAGTGAGGCTTTGAGCTTTTTCCAATTTTGAGGATCCTCTTTGAGAAAATAACAGGATATGAAGTACAGACCTTGGAAGGGGCCTACGCAAGTGAGGGGACCCGAAGCCTTAGTTTTCTTAGCGGATGGGACAGCCTGCCCTCTGTCAGGGTTCCGGGCCTGCTGCCTCCTCTGCACCTGCAGGTCCGCGGTGGGTACAGTAGCTTGCCTCACACATCTAGTGTCTCTGCCCTCAGCATGGGCTATTACTCCTGCCCCGAGCGTCCTCCCCACTCTCCTCTCGCTCAGGGCAGGACTCAGCTCCTGGGACGCAGGCCCAGTGGGTCCCTGTTCTCCTCTGCCCTCCCCAGGGGTGTGCGATCCTCTGTTCAAGTCCACCATGCTGGGCTGAGAACTGTCTAAAGATGCGTCTCTTCCCGGAGTGCGTCCCTGGCCCAGGGTGCACACCAAGGACACATCCTTGTCTGCTGCACGACTGAGCGTTTCTCAAAGGGAAGCACGCGGACCCAGGCAGCGGCAAACGGCCCGCCAGCCCTGGAGTGGGTGCGACACCTCTCATGTGACCGGTAGACTCAGCATCTCAGAACATGCCCCCCAAACCTTAGCACCTTCCTGGAGACACAGGACAGGTTCCTGGGGCGAGCTGCGTCCGGCAAGGGCTCTCACTTTCAGTGACAGAGCCTTTTCCTGCTCACAGCTTCCCTCTAAGAATTTCTTATGTGCCAGGCTAAGTGCTAAGGGCGTTACAGGTATAACCTCACTTATCCCTGACAATGATAACGGAACAGGTAAACAATAGTATTATCCATTTTACAGGTGACAGAATTAGGCACAGTAACTGATTTGGGCTAAAAGTGAGGGGATCAAGGCCAAAGATTTTCGCGTGGCCTCATGCTCTTACTCTGCAAGTGAGTTAATACGGAGCCCTGCAGAGGGTCGGGGCTTTGCCTGTGGTCATGAGAGTCACCGCTGTCAGAGCTGAAGGAACTCAGCTGTCCTCGGCCCCGCTCCAAGCCCTCCATCCCGCTCAGGGCCAACCCCTGGCTGGGGGGCTGGCACCCGCGGGCTCCCAGCCCCCCGTCTCTCTCAGGTCTCCCACAGCTATGAACTCCTCTGCTTGCAGTCCACCCATCGGATTCTACAGCTCTGTCGGGGCTCTGCCTGGAAGCCATTAGGGTAGGGAGTAGGTCCCCTTCTCCACCTCCACCCTCCCACAAGGTTCCCTATCCCTGGCCTCAGGAGGCTACAGGAGCTTTGGGGGTGAGATAAAGTGAAAGTGTTCCTGAGTAACTAGCTGTCAGGCAGGATGCGGGAAGGACCCCTACACCAGCCCAGTGCTGGCGCTCCACGGCCCCAAACATACGCACCGGCAGCCACCGCCCAATGTCTCCAGTGTGGAGCCAGCCGTCGCTGTCCAGGGCCTCCTTTGTCCTGTTTGGATCTTTCAAGTAACCTTTGAACACGTTTGGTCCTCTCACACATATCTGTGGGGACAGACACCGGTTTCTCTCAGCCCGCAGCATATGGGTTCCTGACATGCGGCTGTCGCGAGGCCTGAGCAGAGCACTGTATGCTGTCCCTCAGGAAATCCACTGAGGAGACGGCAGTGATGACAAGAGGACAAGACAGCCACCAGAGGTCTGAGCCGTCTCATGCCTTCTCTCAAGAGGCATCTCTCCATCTCTCCTCTCTGCCCTGGCCACCCCAGGACTCCCCCCCTGCCCCACCCACCTCTTCTTCCTCAGGAACCCCCTGGCCTGTGGCATGTGCTGCTCTGTGGCACCGAAGGGGTCACATCTGATCATGAAACCTGGCTGACCACCAGAGACGCCTCAGGCCCAGCCTCAGGATCAGGGAGCCACCGTCCCCAGGGAATGAGTGAGCATGGGCAGCTCCACCTCCCCCATCGGGCCTGTCTGCAAATGGCCGTGCTTCTGCTGGGACAGAGCCGCAGAGCAGGCCACGCCACTGAGGGGAAAAACAGGATTTCTTTGTAAAGTTTGGAAATTCCAGTTCTTGATTTAGACCAGCCCAGTCCCAGCCTTGTTTCAGAAACAGGAGAGGAAATACTGAATTCAGTCCAGTCAAATTAACCAGTAGTTGAAAGTGACTTTACACACAGGGTAAAAGGAAAATAATTCCTTTTCCTTCTTTCACTCACCACATGTAGCCTGCACGGATGCGGAGGCTAAATGCTGAAGCTTACCTCTCCCTCTCCTTTGCTGGTCCAATAGTTCAGCTCCTCGACGTCGATGAGCTTGATGTGATTGCAGGGCAGGGGTGCCCCTACGTGCCCTAGAACATGGAGCAGCATGGCACCGGTCAGTGGTCAGGCCTGTTTCAGCACTGAAGACGCTCCATGCCTCACCAAACCCCCAAGTGGCCCAAGTTGGGGATTATGGATGAGAAGTGACACACCTTCCAACGGGCATTTGTTACACAGCAGGGCTGACAACAAGACGGTTCTGGGGAGTGGAGAGGCCAGCCTCGGCGGGCCTTTGTTTTGGTTCTTGAAGAGTTGCACAGGCGCACCTGGCCTAGCACCAGCCTGCACAGGGTCTGCGTGAGGCTCATACCCACACCAACCATGTGGTCGGGGTATGTGTCTATCTCACCTGAGGACATGCTCATTGATTTTAGAAAGAGGGGAAGGGAGGGAGAGAGAGACGGAAAGAAACATCGATTGGTTGCCTCTCATACAAACCCTCACCAGGAACCAAACTGGCAACCTAGGCATGTGCTCTGACCAGGAATCGAACCCACAACCTTTCAGTTTATGGAATGACGCTCCAACCAACTAAGCCACACTGGCCAGGGCATATGATGCTTTTTTATTTTATTTTTTATTTTACTGCATTTTTAAAGATTTTATTTATTTTAGAGAGAAGGGGAGGGAGAGAGAGAGGGAGAACAACGCTGATGTGAGTGAGAAACAGTGATTAGTTGCCTCTCATATGTGCCCTGACCAGAGACTGAACCTGCAACCCAGGCATGTGCCCTGATTGGGAATCATCAAACTCGCAACCTTTCAGTTTACCAGACGACATCCAACCAACTGAGCCACACTGGTCAGGGCAGGATTTTTTTTATAATTGTGCCCATATTAAAAGGTTTTCCCCACTGTCAGATCACATGCCTAGGTTTGGGGTTCATCGCTGCTTTTGCTCTAGTCACCAGACTGTGGGTTTATTTTTTTTTTTAAAGATTTTATTTATTTTCAGAGAGAGGAGAAGGGAGAGAGAAAGAGCAATGTATGGTTGCCTCTCACATGGCCCTCACTGGGGACCTGGCCCGCAACCCAGGCATGTGCCCTGACTGGGAATCGAACCGGGACTCTCTGGTTCCCAGCCCGTGCTCAATCCACTGAGCCACACCAGCTGGGCTAGACTGTGGGTTTATGTACATGGTGATCATCTAGAAATCTTGTTAAAATTCAAATTCTTCCCTGGCTGGCATAGCTCAGTGGATTGAGCTTGGGCTGTGAACCAAAGGGTCACCAGTTCGATTCCCAGTCAGGGCACATGCTTGGGTTGCAGGCTAGGTCCCCAGGGGGGCCACGTGAGAGGCAACCACACATTGATGTTTCTCCCCATCTCTTTCTTCCTCCATTCCCTTCTGTCTAAAAATAAATAAATAAAATCTTTAAAAATATATATATTAAAAGAAAGAAAGAAATGTATTTTTTAAAAAAATGATTCTGATTCAGTGGATCTGGGATGAGCCCTAAGCTTCTGCACATCTTACAGGCACCCAGTGGATGACGCTTCTGGTCCACACACTATATTTTGAGTAACAAAGGAAATGGAAAGGAATGGAAAACAGAATGAGGTAACTCGCCCTGAAAACCAAGACTTCAAATTTTCTGGGTCTTATACACTCCAAGCACAAAATTACAGTGAAGTCATTTTCTAGTCATTTTTTTGTGGTTACAGAATTCACTGGCAAGATGGTGGAGTGTTAATCCGGTGCTGGCCAAGGTCCTGAAAGAAAAGGGAGTGACGGATCCACGGAGATCAAAAAATTAGAGGTGACACTTTGGCTTCTGTTTTAAATGAGAGGCTGTGATATCTTTCACAATTTGTACAAAGGTACCTATCTTCCCATACTCAATAGCCTTTGCAAGTTTTTATGGTAGGATTGAATAAAAACGGCAAAACTTCAAGTCTTACACAGGAAAATGTACAGAACGGCACGAGAGGGAAGCAAGTATCCGAAAGGAGGAGGGTGCACCAGAGCATCCCTCATGTGCCGGCAGCTACCAGAAGAACGTCAGTGAGCCAGGGCCTCAGAAGATGGTCCTTGTAGTGTATTTGCCAGTGGTAGAAAGATCCAAGACTTTACATACACACCAAAGGCTTTATTCTGCTAGAGTTTAAAAGATAAAATGCAGCCCTGACTGGCATGGCTCAGTGGATGGAGTGCCAGCCTGTGAACAAAGGGGTCACTGGTTCGATTACCAGTCAGGGCACATGCCTGGGTTGTGGGCCAGGCGCCCAGTGCGAGGTGTGCAAGAGGCAACCACACATTGATGTTTCTCTCCCTCTATTTCTCCCTCCCTTCCCCTCTCAACATAAATAAATAAAATATTTTTTAAAAAGTTTATAAAAAAATATAAAACTCACAAAAAATACTTCTCTACTTGGACAAGTATGATTTCAATTTCGAATCCCCCTATCACGTTTCTGCCGACTACCCAGGGTGCCCTATGGATAGGATTGCATTCCTGGGTGTGTTGCTTGTGCACACACGCTCTCCCAAGTTGTCCAGTGTGCAGCTGAGCAAGCCAGAAGCATGGCAGTGGCCCCGGGTTCACAGGGGAGGTTGGTGCCCTAAAGGAGTCTTTTGCTGAATGGTTTTCAGATTCTTCCAGTATCTGGTCTAAACTCATGATGGGCAATACTGGGGCCACCTGCTGCTTCCTCCCTGCTCTGGCAGATGAGTCTCTTCAGAATCAGGGCGTGGCTAGGAGCTGCCCCTTCCTGAGGCTGCCACTGCCGTCTAACGTGATAGACGCTAACGTGGTAGACACTGATGTGATAGGACGCTGCAGTTCCCAAAGGGCCTCAGCACCGGCCCTTTAAGAAACAGTGCTCTGGCCACTAGGAAGTTGCCTCCCCTTCCTTAACAACACGCAATTCATAGGTTGATTCCTTCATTCTGAAACGATAATAAATAAGACTATATGGTGCTCAGAACCTATGAAATCTAGTACACTGATATTTACTGATATAATCATTTTCTACCTGGAGCTACACTGTGATCTATTACTTCTTTTTAAAAAATATGACTTCTATTTATCTATAAAAGAAATGAGAACATGCAAAAAAAAGGTGGGAAAATACAAAAATATGTAACAGAGAGAACAACAGATCCATAATGCTACAGCCTAGATACAACCGCCATCAGTGTTTTCTGTTCTGTTGTTTTTCTGAGGTGCCCTTGTAAATTTACTTTGCAGGAGAAAGTTCTGCAGCTGTTTTAACTCAGCAGTGCCTGGTGAACCGTTCGACCTCTCCTGTCCACCCTACCTGAGGTCCAGTCCCCAGGGGTGGTGAAGGTACATCCAGCTGTGCACTCAGTTTGGCCGTAACCTTCATAAACCTTCAAGCAAAACATGGAAACCACGCTGTAGGCACGCGTGCCCCTGCCGCAGGCTGCCTGCCCCCTCAGCCGGCTCAGCTCCCACCCAACACCTGGCTGCTCCACGCTGGCCACAGTGGGGAGGGAGGTGCTATGGAGGCAGGTAACCCCAGGTGACGCCGCACGCAGATAATGGGGCTGGTCGCTTTGCGAGGAAGAAGTGCTGCTTTTTCCACACTTAGTAGACAAGGTTGTGTGGTTTGGGGTAAAGTTTTCTGACCTATTTTCAACTACGGACTCTATTTTTCATTCGGATAATGTGTGTTAAAGACAAACACTTTAAAGTCTACTGTGTGGTTTATTTGGTCTCTGTAAGACATTCCCCTCCAGAGCCTCACGTGCTCACAGGAATGTGCCGTGTGAGAGCGTCCTCCCTTAGGAGTGGTCGGGTGGTGTTGGGGTAGAAGACTCTGGTGGCTTTTCAAGTATAAAAATTTAAGCATGAATATTGATTAAATAGCTGTGTCTACTTCACCTATTATCCATCAGTGACAGCTATGTTACTGTACCCTGCATATGTAGAAACTTAATAAATATTAATTGAATGGGTAAATGAAGGAATGGACTTTTTAAATCAAATGACAACACCCAAATGGACTTTCATCACCCCGTTCCTTGGGCTCCTTTTCTGGGTTGGGCTGTATTTTGCAGGTTGAAGCTGCAGAGGTGCTCTTCCGGGCGCAGTGTGGATTCTCCAGCAAGCTGATGCAGTTTATCGCATCCCTCTTCCTGGGGCGGATGTACCTGGGCTTTCCCGAGTGTGGGAAGGTCAGCCTGGCTTTCACTGGCACTGGGGTTTTTTCATCCTCAGAGGAACTGAGCTTTTGCCCAACTAAAATCTTGCCCCCTGAACCTTTCTCTGCACAGTAAAGAGTATAGCGGGGTTCTGGCCCTGTCCTAACACACGTCGCACTGCCCCCAGGGAAGGCCACGGGAAGGTAATACCTGGCACCCCAGAGCTGCCCGGAGGAATCCCAGGACTGTGGGTGACGCAGGGGCTGCTCCAGTCACAATCATCCGCACACACCCGCCAAGGTTGGCCTGTGGGGAGAGAGGCACCTACCAGGGTCTGTGCTGCTGAGGGTGGCGTCTAGCCCATCTGGGCCTCAGCCAAGGTCAACATTCAACAGTGGGACTCTACTTGGACCCTAGGGTGGGGCTCAGAGAGGAGGCCTGAGGCCGCACAACTCGGGCTGAGGAAGTCCCTTCTCCTTCACAGGAACCAACCCAACCAGCTGCGTACCTCAAGCCACCACACGGCCAGCTCTTTTGTGTCTTTTGAGACAAGTGCCATTAATCTAGATGGCATTCTATGACTTTGGTTCTCCTTTCCTCCAAATACACAGCTGTTCCCTCTCCCTCCCATCATTTGCAAGCACCCAAAACAATTACTTAGGACAAAGCCTCCCCACTTCCAATCTAATGGCGTAGGCTTTTTCCGTCTACAAATCAATACCCTGGCTGCTCTATTTACTACGTACTGCAGAGGACAAAGAATTCCTTAAATATGTTGTTTCTGTAAGTCGAGCCAAGAGAGATTAAATATTAATTTTCATAGCTGAAAATAGAGTAGTAAGAAAAAAATGAGTAATGATACTAATTAACTACACGTTCCTGGGGTAACGCAGAGCTTGAACACTTTAGTGGGGCTCCGGAGGTGACTAAGTCATGGTCAGCCTGGCTTGGGAGAGGCTGAAGGGAGGGGACACAGGAGGGCCAAGGAGGACTCTTGGCCATCTGTCTGGAACCCGATGCTGCTGGGAAGCCACTGTGCCCAGGGCTACAAGGAGGGCTGCGGGAACCCTCAGGCCCGGGAGCTCCTTGGTGGGCCCGGTCCCCCAGGCACTCTGCCCCGACACCCATGGAAGGCAGTGGACCCATGGAGTCCTTGCTGGTTGCTTTTTGGCAAATATAACACATCTCCAAATAACCAAGTGAGTCCTTTAAGACAAAGGTGGCAAACACAAGGCCCACGGGCCGAATCCGGCCCTCCGCCTTGTTTCTACCCAGCAGCAGCACCGAGCTCCTTGCCCCTAGTTAAGGAGTAGTTACATTTATTCAGTCCTAAAATTACATCCGGCCCTTTGAAGGCAACCGTGTGGCTGATGTGGCCCCCGGTGAAAATGAATTTGGCACCCCTGGTTTAAGATTTCAATGGAAGCTTAAAGCTTTGATTTCACGACCAAATGAGTTATTATTTTATAAGATTACTGGCCACTAGGATGAACTTCTCTAACTCCTCAGTCAGGTCATCCATTGGACCCTTGAGTGTCGCTCTATAACCCCCTGTTCGTCCTCTTACCTGAACCTTATTAAAGAAGAGCTCATCCCAGATACTGTCGTTCCTGATGATTCCACTCCGGACCTCAGCCTGTTTGCGCTTTGCTGCGAACTCCAGGAGCCAGCGCTTTAACGGTGTGTCCGCCTGGCTGAAGATCTGAGGAGCAGAAGGTGGGAGGAGCTATGGGCCTGCAGGTCCTGCCCTCAGACAGGAAGAAGGCCAGCCTGGCCCATGGGAAGCCACACCCCACTGTGCTGCTGCAGGAGGTCAGTGACCACGTGACATCCAGCCAAAGGTCACCACCACTGAGGCGGGGGCACATTGTGGGGCCAGAAACTCCTGGAAAAATCTCCCCAACAAGGGTTTTGGAAACTAGAAAGGAAACAGGTGAGAGTCAGGGAATGTACGAGAAGAGGCCATTTCTAGGAGCTGGGGCGTGGAAAGCTGGCCTGGGCTCCAGGTCCTGGCCACACAAGCAGATATCCAGGCCCTCAGCCTCGCCAGGGACTCCCTGCGGGGCTCACCTTGTCATACATCCGGTTCAGCAGCCGTGGGACCACTGGGAAGATGGTGGGACACAGAGCCTTCATGTCATCTGACAGAAGACGGATGTCTCCCTGGAAGAAGCCGACGCGCCCTCCGTGGCAGTAGACGACAGACTGGAGGGGAGGAAAGGAAGGGAGAGAGGCTCTGAGGATGCTCACTCCTGGCTATAGTCCAGAGCCATCCAGAGTTCTGCCCTATGTAGAGGGCGCCCATGACTCCTACCCCAGGTCTGGCTGCTGCCATGAGACACTCAACGCCATCTGAGGTCACAGCCCCCCTCCCTCACCTCCCTGTCTTCCCACTCAGGCGCAGGGAGGAGAAGCAGGCGCCAGATGGAACCGAGCCTTCGGGAGACGCGGGAGCAGCCAGTCCCCCTGTGCTGCCCTCCTGTGCACTCCCAAACCCTGGGCAGGAGCCCCCCTAGGGACTCCGGTCTCTGAGCCGTACTGCACCCTACGAATGGGCCTGCTGCAGGTCTCAGAGAGCCCGCAGACTCCCAGGGCCACCTCAGCAACTCAGGAAGGGCGCAGAGTGCCCACGAGGACTGGACAGGCTGCTAATGTTGGGTGGGAGGCCAAGGGGGAGCCTGGTGGTTGCTAACGGGTCAGCACTGTGCCAGGGGCCTAATACACACTCCTGTCTTCAATGCTCACAGCCGCCCTATACGGGAGATAGCATTTTACATTTCCCTTTCATAGGTGAGGAACACAAAGCTCAGACAGGTAAAGGGACCTGCCCAGTCACAGAACTAGTTCACAGTGTTTCTGGCATTCTAATCTAGGTCTCGAAAGCTGGACAGTGTGACCTAATACGCCACATCTCCCCCAAGGTGAGAGGGGAGAGGCTTAGAAGACAGTTTACTCAGAGGCTGGCCCCTTGAGTGACACACGGATGGAAAATTCTTTGTTACCACAATATCATGTGGGCCCCCCACTCCCTTTGTGCACCCCAAGGCCTGTCTCAGGGCCAGTCTCAGCACCAGCCCATCTGTAGCCTTAGGGGTCCCAATGGTTCACTGCCCAAATTCACTGTCTTGTTTTCTTTGTGAGGAGTTCGTGAGTAATGGAAGTTACAGAATGCAAGTGTTTTGGCCACAAACGGAGTCACGCAGCACAGAGCTTGGACAGCAAAGCGCTTCCGCAAAGCTGCAATGCTCTCTGTGCCGGTGCCACCAGCTGGGGCCTCTCGGCCACGTATGTCCACAGGTAAGTAAGGCAGGGCCAGCCTGGGGTCTCTGCTGGAGCCATGCTCCCCAAAGGGACAGGTGGGTTGGCCAAGGTCTTCTGTGGTGCCTTCTGAGGACAGGGCAGTTTAGTTCTACTCCCTGGCACCAGTGACAAGTGATACCCTGCTAGGGTTCTGGGTTCTGGGCACAGACTGTGCCTCCCTGAAGCCAGGGCCTTACCTGCACCATTCGCTCAAACATGTGTGCTAAAGGCAAATAGGAAATGTGCACATCCGCACAAGTGGGAGCCCACTGACTCTGCAAGAAAAGAGAAGGAGCCCAGGCAAGGCCCGGTCAGGCAGGTGGGCGTCTTACCTGGATCACTCTCTCAAACATGTGAGCCAGAGGCAGGAAGGAGATGAGCACATCGTCCTGTCTCGGAAAGATCACTTTCTGCAGGTGACGGGCATGGGAGACAGAAAGGAAAGAAACACTGACAGGAAGACAACAAGAGAGTCATAAAACAATAAGGAGAAAATGGTCCTGGAGGGGCGAACAGGAAGAGGGGAAGGGAGGGGGCACAGAGAAAGAGGTGAGATGAGAGAGAAAAAAATGAGAGCAAGAGAGAGAAAAGGCGAAGCAAAAAAGAGAGAGGGAGAGAGGAGAAACAGAAAGAGAAAGAGCGATGGAAGGAGAGGGAGCGGGGAGAGAGAGGGCAGCATGGGAGCGAAGTGTTAGGTCGCAGTGCCAGCGGGCCTAGTTATCTGCAGAAGCCAAGGGCCAAATGAAGCACACATAAACCAGCAGAGCGCAGCTCCGCAGCGAAGCCTCCTTTAGGGAAGGGCCTGCACCTTACTCGGGGTCGGTTGGTGCCAGACAGCCTCTCCCCCTCTGCCCAGCTGCAGGACCTGCCCAGGCCCCACCTCACCAGTCTGCCTGGGCCACCAGGGCACCGCTTCACAGGTCTTGGCTTGTTGGCACCTCCTAGTCCTTCCAGAGAAAGGGGCCCAGAAAACCCTAGACCTATACCAGCTGTGGCTGGGGTGCCTGCCCCGGACCAAGGAGGGGGCGCGGCCAAGCCGCGGATGGCTGGGGCAGGCCACTCGCCAGGGCCTTAAAGGGGAAGCCTGGGAGGGAGGCCTGCTGTGTCCCCAGGCCCACGTCTCACGGATGAACTGAGCTCGAGGATGGGGCTGGGCCATGCCTTCAGGAGTTTTCCTCTGCTGGACTTCTTGCTCCCTGTACTTTTGCTGGGCTGACTTTTGCACAAGTCTGGACAAGATCCGAGAAGCTGGTACATGGCTCCTGACCAGGGCTCTACCGAAACATGGAATGTTCTGGGGCATGCTCCACAGTGCCACGTGCCGTGGGTGGTCTCTCTCCACAGGGGCGGAAAGGCCTCAGTTCCGTGAAAAGGCACACTTCTTGCTCTTAAAGGAAACTGTAGGACACTCAGATACTCACCATGTGTGGAAAAAAGGTCTTTCTTTCTTAGTCAGTTATAAAACGCTAACGTGTTTTTGTCGGGCCTTCTCACTTTGATTTACCTTTTTAAGCACAGTGTTACATTTCAGCGGTGGCCGTTGTTTCTGACTCTAGTGGTCCTTCAGCACAAAACGACCGAATTAAACCCTGACCTGCTTAAAAAACAGCTTTTAAGGTTCCCTTCTAAGTAAAGGTGTACACAAGCCACAGGTGTACCAGTTTTTGAAGCTCCAAACGCAAAAACAGATTTATGTGATTTTTCCTTCTGGGATATCTGAGCACTCTTAGAAATCAACTGAATGTTTATCTGGCAAAGATCATTTCAGTGTTTGGGATTAAAAGCCTCTGTAAAAGTGGGGGTGCTCTAACAGGAATGGGAACTCCTGCCTGTGAAAGGCAGCCCAGATTATCTGAGGGGGGGAAAGAAAACAAACACAAAAAAACCTCTGAGGTTTGAGGATGTACTCAAGAGGCACCTGCATTAGTGAGTCTACTTTATTCACCTCTGTCACTTTCAGAAAGCCCGAGAAGTCGGCCACCACATTCCCGTGGGTCAGCATTGCACCCTTTGGGTTTCCTGAAAGAGAAAGCAAGAAGGCAAATGAGCTGGAAGCTCAAGGGCCACACTCCTTAAGAGCAGCATCCAAGCCGGCCGTCCCGGACGCCAGCGCTGTCCACCCAAGTCTCTGGCCTTCGTCCACAGCCGCCCTCGGAGTCCGAGGCAGATGAGAGCTGCTTCGGGGACCTTTATCCTGCAGATGCTTGAAGCCCATCTGGAGGCTCCCAGCAGCTTAGGACCAGAAGGCAAGGGACACGGCTGCACAAGTGGGGCACCTCAAGGGACTGGCGACTTGTGGCCTTCTCCTCTCCTGCCTCCCTCACAGACACCCAGCGCCCTGCGCTGCCCTAGCCTCCAGGAACCAGCAGCCCACTCTGCTGGCAGGAGACTTCCTTGCTGCATCTGCGACCCGGGAAGGCCCAGCTCCGGCCAGGAGGGAGGCCTGGAGGCTGAAGCAGTCCCTCCTGCCTGCTCTTTGCAAGGGTGGGGGAGGGACGGCCCTGTGTTGTCATGACACGACCTGTCATTACTGCTTGTGAGGACGCCCAGGGCTCCCAGGGCGGCTGGGAGGGCAGGGGGCCTGTGGGAGCCCAGGACAGGCCTGGCACGCTGCTGGCAGGTGTGACTGGGCTCGAATCCCGGCCCAGCCTCTCATTGCCAGCGGCTGTTCCCCTCACTTTTCTTACCTGCAAAACGGGGACAGTGGACCCACTCATAGGGCTTCTATATACTCTAAGGACATAATCCATGCACAAAGGATGTTAAATTAGAAGTTTCCACCTAGTCAGCATATACAATAGCTGTAAAACTCCAAAAGAGATGGGCCAGGCCATGTGCAGAATTTCCCCCCAAATACCAAGTAAACCAATATGGTGACTGCAACCCTCACCCAGAAAGTGGTCGGCAAAGGGCTGAGTGAACAGAGGTGGAGAGTATTAAACTGAGTCAGCAAGTGTCCAGGGAACAAAGAGTGAGTTTTAACCATCTGCCCCAAACCAGCTCCCAGCTCCCCTCTCCCACTTACTCATTCTCCCTCCCCACGTCCGCCTGGTGGGAGAGGGTAGGAGCCTTCACTAGCAAGGGAGGAGGAGGAGAAACACCAGAGAGGCCCTGGCAGGGTGGCTCAGTTGGTTGGAGCATTGTCCCATATGACAAAAGTTGCCAGTTCGATTCCCAGTCTGGGCACATACCTAGGTTGTGGGTTCAATCCCGGGAGGCAACTGATTGATGTTTCCCTCTCAGTTGGTTTTTCCTCTCTCTCAAATCAATAAATATATATCCTCAGTGAGGATTTAAAAAAGAAAGAAAGTCCAGAGAGGAAGGGTGGACCACTCCTTCCCTACCACGCCTGCAGCCAGCCTGGCTGGGAGGGCAGAAGTTCAGTGGGGCAGACTGATTCATGCCTTGGACCGACACCTGTAATTCTGAAACAAGAGCCATCACGGCCAAGGAGAAAATCTTCCCAGAATGATTCTACCACCAAAATCATGAGCCACGTGTCAGGTTCAGACCATCTTTTCCAGCTGTCCCCACTGAAAGAACCACATAGCTCTTGACGAAGCTGGGAGCTGGGACACAGCGTGGAAGGAAAACTATGTCCGGGGCTCTGATGCCAAGGGCGCACATGGCTCCTGTGCTCGACGGGATGATGACAACCAGAGTTGCAGCACAGGCTTGGACTGACACCAAGGAAGTGCAAGTGTGCCGCCGGGCACGGCGACATCACCCAGAGGCCTGCTCACTGCCCAGCTCGGCCCTGGCACCTGCCACACCTCCGCAGGGGAGGCTTGGCACCGCCCACCACCTGCTTTCAGGCCCCGCATGTCCTGCTCCCACATTCCACCCCCCACGTCGCAGACACAGGATGGCTCAGCATCCAGAAAAGTGCCCACGTGTGTCTTCCCTCTCCACTTGGACAAGAGCACATTTATGCATTGTAAGTTCTTTTCCAGATGCAGGGGTGCCATCTGTAACCAAGGGGCCTGTTAAAAGCCTGCGGGCGTGCTTGGATGGCAAGGGTCCAAAGCTAAAAGCCACAGTAGTGACTTGCTCCCCAAGCCCAGGCAGAGGGACGTGTCACCACAGTCTCACATTGTGGAATTCGTGGTACAAAGAGACACCAAGCAGAAGGGTGTCTCTGAATTCTGGGTTGACCCTGGGTGCCAGCCCCTGGAGAGAGAGGGCTGTGTTAGTTCTTCTCTAACAGGGTTTAGTGATGGGGAAATTCTCAAACCCACTTGAGTTAATGGCAAATACTCATCTCGATTCAAAAAAGCCAAGTGGATCACAATCCACCCACGTGGACAGCACTGCCTGTGGGGCTGGTCAAGGCCCTGCCAGACGCCCCCGGGCTGTGTCTGCAGAAGGTGCAGGGAGCCCCAGTGCACTGCCCACCAAGCGCTATCATCAAGGCGGGCCAGTCTCACCCTGGAGAAAGATGGCTGGAAACTTCGCGCTCATTCAGGGCAGGGCAAGTGACTTCCCAAGCCGTCAGATGAGAGGGAGAGGCAGCCACGGGCAGAGCCCTGGGCTGGGAGCTGGCAGAGCAGGGCACGAGTCCAGTGCCTCCATTTGCTGGCGGTGTCCGCTGGGACAGTCCCCACACGACTTACCACACAGGCCGCGCTGAAGCCCCAGGGGCACGGCGAGGGGAACGGGCACTGCAGGCCGCAAGGTGCCGTGCCTGTGGCCGCGGTTCTCCTGCGTGCACTCAGCCTCCCCCAGGGACACGCTGTCCCCCTGGCTGTCCCTGCTGATGCCAACACGTGTGTCCCCGTCAGTACCGGGCACGCAGTGCGTCATCTCTGCTTGCCCTCTTCCTGACGGCCTTGGCCATGCGCCCCAGCCCCAGCCTGCAGAGAGCCTGCCTTGCCCCTTCATACCCCTTCCCGTCTTCTACTGGGCACCTCTAGCCATCCTCATCACAGATGAGACACCGGGGACAGTGTGGCAGAAGGGTTAAGTGACTGGCTTGTAGCCCCCTGGAAAGTGGCTCTCAGATACCACCCCCCATACTCCTTCCACAGTCCCTGACACGAAGACCAGGCAGGGACAGGAAGCCGAGGGGTGGGAGCTGCTTCTCACAGAGGAATGGCATGACCTCATGGCCCAGTCCTCCTCTGGTTCCAGCCCTGGGAAGTGGCAAGTCCCCACCCTGGACCTCCAAGCCCACACCTGTCCATCTGTGTCCAGTCTCCCTGTGCTGCCCTGTGCTGGGCACTGCGGGTAGCAGCAGGGACCCAACATCTGAACCCAGGCACAGGACAAGGCTCAGCCCATCCCAGAAGGCATCAGAGACCCCTGCAGTCACCCTGACCAGGCTGCCAGGGAAGGACGAAGGTGGGCCTGGTTGGTGACCGAGATGCTTCTACTTACCTGTCGTGCCACTTGTGAAACACACAATGGAGAGGTCACTGGGCTTCGGGGGCTGCAGAGGTGAGAAGAGGCTTGTGTTAAAGAGACCTGGTGTGGCCAACCAGGGCGTAAGACCCATGGGCCCCTCCACCAGCCAGCCCCTCTGTGCACTCCTCCTTGTGTGCTGTCTGTGTCGGCATACGTGCGTGCCTGAGGGCTGCAGCCAGAGAGGCGGAAAGGCAAGTCCCAGGACAGGAGGAAAGAAGCTGAGGAACCCTAATGGGGGCATGGACATCACTCTGCACCATCCACCCCACACCTGGTCCCCCACTCCTCCCCCCGCCGAGTCTGAGCTGAACTCCAGGTGGGATGGGGCTGCAATGGCCACATCGAGGCCTCAACCAAAGATCTGACCTTTGCAGAGAATGGGACCCTGTTCCCTCCTCCCTTCCCCCATTCTCCCCAGGCTATAGTTAGGCTCAGGAATGGCACCCGGAGCCCAGGGGACTGAGCTGCCCACTGTGCCACTGAGACTGCCCTGGCCCTGGCCGCAGAGTCCTGGGGTCAGCAGGAAGAGCCCACCATGGCTGCTGGCACAGGAAGCCTGGCTTCCCGGAGGAGGCAGCCTGATCTGAGGCTGAAGGACGAGCAGGCTCTCTCCAGGTGAAATGAGGGTGAGAGTCCACCCCAGACACAGGCTGGAGTGCAAGAGGCCAGGGCATGGGCGGTGTGGGACAGCAGTTCTCTAAGGCTGGGGCATGGTGTGTGCAAGGTGGGTACATGCCAGGGGCCCCCATGAAGGGCCCCGGGAAACAGCGCTGTGACCCGCTCAGGCCTGTGGATGAGAAAGCTCACAGGCGTGAGGAGGGTAGTGGGGAGGGCTAAGTGGGTGGGAGGCCTGGAAGCAAGAGGCCTTGTTGGAAAGCCAAAAGCCCCTGAACGGACCCTCCCGGGGAGCAGCGAGCTTCGCTGGTGACTTGACCCTGGTCAGTATCACTGGGGGTGACACACAGAAAAGATGAACAAAGAGGACAGATGCCACCAGGCCTTGAGGCCCGGGGTCAACGACCTATGTGTCCTGCTGTTGCTTCCGTCCATCCCACCCTCTGGGGGGTTCACTACATTCAAAGGGGAGAAGGAAGACTCCCCAGCGGAAAGGAGGGCTGCCCTCTCTCCTTCCTCCCAAACACCTGGCTCCTGCTCCAGGTCCCTCTCGGGACCCCCCGTGCAGAAGTCCCGGGACCCCACTGGATGTTTCCGGGGTTGCTCATTAACACGGGGTGCTGCTCGGTGCCTCCGCTGAGCACCTGCGCAGAGTGAGGGCTCCATGAGGACGCGCCCTCACACCGCCCTGCTCAACAAAGACCTGCCGGCAGGCGACCTTACCACGGGAACGCGATGATTCTGTTGACCACAGTCCTAGAAGAGGAAAATACTGATTTTAAGCGCTCAAAAGTTCTCATCAATCAAACAAAATCAAAATAAGCTCTGCACAGTAGGCCTTGCCTCTGTGCCAAGCCCAGAGTTCAGGATTCGCTGCCCAGACATGGCCCACGTGGAGACGCCACCTTAGTGGCCTCTCCTCAGACACACATCCAGGCCCAGGCCACCGCCCACACTGCAGATGGGCCGGAGGCCCAGGGAGAGGCAAGGCACACAGAGGGAGACGGCCTGAGGCGCCCACGGTGCATCTGCATGCCTGCGTGGGGCAGCGTGACTGGGCAGCCTGGGCTTCTGGGTTAGTCAGGGCTGGAGGGGCAGACGGGGCTACCAGCACAGGGGTGGCCCCTGAAGCTGTGGCGGGATGCAAGTGTACAGCATTGAAGGCACAGCTGGGAGCAGACTGGGAGGCAGGAGGGGGATTGGAGGGCCCAGGGGCCTGGATCCCATGAGGCAGAATTGGAGTCAGCTGCTACTGAGCAGGGCTCAAGGCCCTTGAGGCCCGGCTGTTCTGTGTTACTCCAGCAGGTCACCACCTGCCACCAATCTGACATCTTTGGGGAAGCCATGCACAGAAAAATCGGCTCTGCTGGCTGCCGGGGGTCTGAGACACATTTGCAAGAATGTCTCTGTGACTCCTAAACCTCGTGTCTAGGACAGGCTGCTGCAGCTGGAAATGCAGAGGCTGTGAGAGCAGCTCTGGGGCTGGCTGGTGCCACCACGCACCTGTCGGTGCCTACGTCATTAACTGTGCTGGCCAGCTGAGCCTGTCACCCACCACCAGCCCTGTGAAGCCTGCTCTGTTTCAACCTTCGCATGGCCCAGCAGCCCACGACACCCGCCCGAGGGCACGGGAGGGGCCGGTAACCGGCAGCCCCGGCATGGTGACCAGCCAGCTGTGGCCCAGCAAACAGCCCAGACGGAAGCAGCCCCTCACCTCCACAGCCTGCATGGACTTAAGGACCACCCCGCACTCCTGCCCTCTGTCTTTCAGAGCTTCCTCGAATGGCTCCATGAGGATGATCAGCTTGAGTCCTGGAGTCTCCTTCCTCTCCACGTGCTCCAGCAGAAGCTGGGCCTTCTGAGGTTTGTCCACGATCACGGTGCTGATGTCAGCTGCAGGGACCGTCAGGGAGGGTCAGACAGTGACTGTGGGCAGCACAAGCCTGGCAGAGGAACCACGGGCCGTGTGTGCCACAGCCGGTGTGGAAGTGACAGGTAGGACAGGCCGTCTGGGTGATGTGCTGTATGCAGAGCAGAGAGTGTGGAGGCTGGAGGGAGCCCAGGGCAGAAGGCCATGGCATCTCCTGGAGAGGTCTGCAAGCACCCTGTGCTGCGGGCTCAATTCCTATCGTCTCTGGTCAGCTGAGACCGCCGCCACTGCCAGCATCTGCCCCAAGGTGCAGTGACCCGCGGAGGGTGGGCAGCCCGTGTGGGGGCAGGTGCAGAGGCCCCTTCTCGGTGGCCAGGCCCTATGGAAGGAGCCCTGTGGTGAAGTCTAACTGGAGACAGCTGGACTCAGGAAACCAACACAGGGGCTTTAGTGGAAGCCCCTCGTGTTCCCTGAGAGCGGAAGCACAGTGCTGCAAGCAGGCTGGATGACTGGCTGTCGGTGGCAGGGAGGGCTGGGTGGGCTCACCTGTGTTGATGATGTAGCGGATAGCCCCAGGGCCCAGGGTGTCATAGAGTGGGACCACCACCATAGAATACGTGTAGCAGGCAAGCTCCGCGATGATCCACTGTGGAGACACACGGGGCGGGGGTGGGGGGACACAGAGCAGATGGGAGGGCTGCACTGCCCTGAGTGCCCAGGCCACCAGAGTCCTCGCTTGAGGTCCTGTGACGACAGGGCTCTGTGTGTGGCTGCTCACGCCCAGCCCCATACACCACGCTGGCCCCAAGGAATTCTGGGACTCCAAAAAGCCCCATGCCAACTTCCAGGGCCGGCATGGGCTTCTTCCCCAGGTCCTTCCCTCCCCGGGCTCAGGGAGCAGCTTTATGTTGGGCTGGGTCGGGTGTGGAGGGAGCTGGGCTGGGATGTCCACTCCTGATGAGGGGCAAGGGAGCAAGAGGATGTGGCACGGACCAAGGGTCTCCATTTTTCAGCTCATCCCGGGCCCAGTGGTACCCAAACCCCTACTCCACTGATTCTTCTAAAACCAGTCAAGGCAGATGCTCACCTCTGGTCGGTTTTGTGCAAAAACGCCAATAAACTGGTCTGTACTTGCTCTACAGTTGTGCTGGAGAAGTCCGGACCCTAGAAATTCAGCCCTATCGGCCACCTGCACATGTACATGGGGAAGTGATGGGGAAGCAAGGAGTCTTCCGCAGGAGAGGGAGCCCCGGGGGGACTCCCACAGGTCTGACACCTCCCCGACTCCTTGCCTAGGAGTCTGGCAGCCCGGTGAGACTGCTGCCAGCAGTTTGGCAGACAGGCCAGACAAAGCCAGTGTGACCCCGAGACGCAGCAGGGTGCCCACAAGCCCCCCAAGTGCCAGGCCTGCAAGGGCAGACAGAATGGAGCCTGTCCTCTATCACTCACCTCCTGGTAAGACAGCCACTGATAAGGCTGCTTGGGCTTCCTGAAGCCAAGACACGGTCCATTCCCTGCAGAGAGATAAGCAGGCCTTGTGCAAGGGAGGAGGGCTGGGGGAGGTGCCAGCAGACACTTGGATGGACACCACATATTGCAGGGTGGTCCATGGGCCGAGTGCACGGCCCCACCCCCAGCTGCCTGTCTGACTTGTGGAAGCCTCAGAAGGCCTAAAGCACACAGGCACAGCAGCAGCCCAGGGATCAGGGAGGTCCAGGAATGGGGGCTGATGTGGTACTGGTTCCCACTGTGACCTTGTGATGCAACCCTAAGAGCACAGAGACCAGGGGCCACAGAGCAGAGATAGCAGGCTGCCCTTCTGCACCCACCTGCCTTGCCTCATACCCTGGTCACCCAGACGTCTCAGGGGTTCAGGGTTAAGAACTATGCCAGCCAGTGGCCTGGTGACTCAAGTCCTACCAGGGGCCTGCCAATGGGAGACACAGTGTACGGGCTAAGAGACAGCTTAAGGTCAGCTCGTCCCAGGGCTAGAACAAAGCTGAGGCCAGCCCTTTGGCCACATAATGCAGCTACTTCTCTGATGGGGTGGGAGGAGGGCCAAGAGTGTCTTCTCTCCTCTGAACCTGGGCACCATTCACCTGCCACGCCTCTGGCACCATGCTGGCTCACCCCTACCCTCAGACATGCTCAACCCCTGCTACAGCCCCTCCACACCCCCACGGTCCCTCTCACCTGAGATGCTGAGCCCACGACGGAACACCTGGTACATGGTCCTGGCATCATCATAGTAGTGGGTGAGCAGCTGAGAGCCATCCCCAATCACAGACCGCCGGGCCCCACCGCTGTCCTACGAGCCAAGCACAGGCCAGGAAGCTGGCTGAGGCGGGCAGGGGCATCGGAGAGGGCACCAGCGTGCACCGGGCTGTGCACAGCTTGGATATGCACCCCAGTGGGGCTGAGACACACTCTGTGCACCACCCCCCAACAGCCTGTACACACACAACCTGTACTCAGGTTCATATACATGTGGCTTGTACACACCTGACCTGTGTGCATCCACCATATCCACATACACAGATGGCCTGTGCACACAGGCCCAGTGCACTGGCCTCCCCTCCCCACACACAGCACCCACACACCACGTCAGCATACACAAACGTCCAGAATTTCACTGGCTGTTCATACCACCCAAGGCCCACTCATACAATGGAGTGGAGAGAGTGGGCTGGAGTTAGGCTGCCCCGGCTTCATGATCAACGTGCCAAGGTGTCCCCCTCTTGCCATCACCTGCTGCTCCTATGACCCTAGGTTAAGAATCATCTGGGTGCCATCCATCATTCACATGATAGTGAGAATTAGCCTGAGGACTAGCTGGAGGTACTTTCCCAGGAATAGAGAGGCCTAGAAGGCTGTGGGGGTGGGGGGTGGGGGGAAGGCAGGGCAGTGAGTTCCCAGGCCATCGGTGGTGTGGACCCAGCACGAGGCGGCAGCAAACACCTGCTATGCTGTGAAGTAGGGAACCGAGCTGGGCCGCTCGTGCCCCCTCCCCTGTCATCATGCCACCCCTCCTCAGGCCACCCCAAACCCAGAATGCTCTGGTACCACAGCTCCACCTCTTCTCTGAGCACGATTTGGGCTGCACTGGGCTGGCCCGTGGCCTGTCCTCTCTTGAAACATAAGGGCTGAGGAAAAATGTTGGCGAGAGCCATCAGCCAGACAGCCAGACTCAAAACCACAGGTGGCTCACAACTGTTTATGGAAAGTTCTGTTTGGCCAGGGAGTGCCTCCTGAGCACCAGGCCCGGGTATCGCCAATAAGGGAAGCTTGGGGCATATACCGTCAGACCTGGATAGCACTCAGGGTGACAGAAACGACAGAGCAAGAGACTGCATGCCAGGGGTAAAGGAGCTCAAGTGACGTGTAAAGGAGCTTAAGGGAGTGGCTGCTGAGCTGGGTTTTGAAGGATGCACAGGAGGCAGCAGGAGGAGCAGGAAACAGAGGTCTCACCAGAGCAAGTGCAAGCACAAGTGCGTGGGCAGGAGACACAGGTGCATCCCGGAAACTGTGGGCCACATGTGGAGCTCCGGGTGGTAAACGGAGGCGGCCAGAGAGACCGCAGGTGCAGGCCAGGAGCATGGCCTCTAGGCTGAGGGCAACGGGACCCAGGGGAGGATTCTAAGCTGGGAGGCGTGACATGATCCGAATCACGTCTCTCACTCTGTCGCACACAGTAGATGCCACCAGGCCCCACATGGCCTGGGCCCCCTCCCCTCATTCCCTACCTTCTCCTCTGTGTACTCCACGCAGCTGCTCTGGCTTCCTGTGCTCTGGGTGAGAGGCAGGGCTCAGTATTCTCGGGAAGGGAGGCCTTAGCTGTGTCCATGGCCTGTCCTCCCGGCCGGGCTCACGAGGTGACTCTGTGGCCCCCGAACACTGACCTGGGGCCCCTCCCACTCAGACCTTGTCCAGACCTCTGTCACCTCCAGCCCAGGCACCCCAGATCCCCCCCAACCCCGTCCCACCACAGCCCCCCTTCTACAGACAACCTGGCTCGGCCCCTACTACTGAGGACCCCACGTACATCTACACTGCCCACCGCTGCCCAGGCCCGTGACTCTGGCCTCGCTGACCTCCCCAGGCGAGTGTTCATGATAAGCTTACCCCAAACAACTAGTTTTTGCGCTTTCTCTGTATCGCCTCAGCAGGCCCGACCACCGCCCTAAGAAGCAGCGCTCTGCCGTCACTCACTTGACTGCTGAGGAAACTGAAGCCCCGAGAGGTCAGAAACTGCCAAGGGCCACACGGCCTGTGAGAGGCACAGCCGGCCTTCAGCCCAGGTCACCAGAGCCGCTCTCGTCACTGCTCTGCTAGCCCATCTGCAGCCCCTCTCCACCACCCAGCCTCTGCACACAAACCACCCCTTCCCGAGGCCGCCAGCTGCTTCGCCACACACCTGTACTGGCACACATCATTCCTTCTGCTGGAAAAGTGCCCGGAGGGACTGGCCCTATCTCCACCTGCGCCCTGTCCTGCCAGGCCCCGCTCTGCTGTGTCTGTGCTCCGCAAGATGCACCGCCGAGAGCGGAGAGCGCGGGGCCGCACAGTGTGCACAGCATGGTATCATTAAGACGGGGCGGGTATCCATACATTTGCTCATGGACAGTCGACACGGCTCTCGGAGGAGCAGAACTGGGAGGCTACCGAAAGGCGGTGGAAGCTTCTCAGTTCATGTCCCTTTGTTCCTCTTGAACTGAGTGAATATCTTGTCTATTCACAATGAATAGAATTTAAGCTCAGGAAAAGGCAGTTTTTAAATGGCAAAATAAATTCCATAAGCTTAATAGGAAAGTTAGCATCACTAGTCCTTCTAGACTTCTCTCAGAACACCCCTGCCCAGGCTGGGCCACTGCACCTTCTTCCCCCCATGTGCCCTGGAGGGTGGGGGTAGGCACTGGGGTGGGCTCAGCTCTGGATCCCAGCAGCAGACCAGGCTGGGCCCAGGGTGAGTCTGGAAGGGAATTACCTGGCAGGCCCTAGAGAACCTGCGCAGGCCTCCTGCTGAGGCACCAATGAGCTAACACCCCCACCCAAGAAGCAGGCAAACTAGAAGCCCAGGTCAAGGCCAAGGTCAGGCTCTGCCCAGGACTCAGCTGCTGAGAGAGGCAAAGGAGGCTCTGGTAGGAGGTGTTACCCAAGGCCAATGGAGCTTGCTGGCTGGCTTCCAGGGCAAGCCATGACTCTCTGGACCGTCTCAGATCAAAGAAGCCAGGATTCTGGCTTCTACACTCGCAATGACTGTTCTCTGCGCACTACTTTCCATAGCTTGACGGCTGGGACACTGCTCACCTCCACTTCCTCTGACTGCATCAGGAGGTTGCACGGCGGCTGCAAGGCCTTTGGCCGGTGAGTGAACCAGTAGGCGAGGATGGCGGCCAGTGCACCCATACCCATGAGGGTGGTGGCGGAAAGACTGCGGAAGAACTGTCCCAAGTCACCCAGCTCGGGCAGCCGCAGCATCCTCAGAATCTCCTGTGTCTGCATCTTCTCTAGAAGTGAGAGAATAAACTCTGCAAGAAACAAGAGGCAAGTGAGGGAAGAGACCTGGTGGCAGGTGAGGGAGGGGTCCTGGGTGTGTCCTCCCACCTGTCTTGGATCACGTGACACAATGACCTTGGCCAGCTACACTGCAGGGCAGGCCCTGGACTAGAGGGGTGTAGAGTCTCCTGTGACAACACAGTGCATCCCAGAAACTGGCCGCCTGGAAGGTGACAGGCCAGGACCCACATCTGACAGCCAGCCATCTAGCCAGTTTTCCCAAGAGCCACATGCTTGGGCCCTGGACCATGGCGGACAGCGGCTCCCATATCTTCCAAGGGCTCTAAAGTCAGTGCCTCTGGAGCCCAGGGTCCAGGCGCTCTGCCTCTGTTGCATGGTCACAGCACTGTGCTGATCTTTGCTCGTGGGGTGCAGAGAGGGCAGGCGGCTGTGGGCCTGCCCAGCACAGCACCCAGACTGAGTGCGGGTGAAGGGGTGCAGACTCCTCCCACTCCATCCCAAAGCACCTGGTCCCTGAGGAAGACAGAGAAGGCGAGAGATCAGAGCAGCCCTGACAGACGCCTCCATCCTTCATGGTGTGAGGGCAAGGACCTACCTGCCAGGGGTATCGTGGGCAACACACAGGGTCTCCCCAGGCCCACATCCTGACCCACCATAGGCTCCCCTTGAAGAAAAGTCAGAGCTAAAGGTGTACCAGGGCCAGAGGTGATGCTGGCGCCAACTTTCTCCGAAGAGCAGTTCTTGTAAGCAGCGGGGATGGGGCCCGGTCACTGCTCTGCTGGCCCAGGTGCTGGCTGTGCACTGTGGCTCTGGCCCACCACAGACCAGGCACCAGGAGGCCCAGCTGTCCTCGCCTGTGCTGCCCTCCCTGGGGTTCCATCAGCTAATGTCCAGCTAACAGCAGAGAGGAGCAGGTGTCAAACTGATGGAAGAGAAATGACCCAAGGCTCAGAGAGAAAGGGCTCAGCCAAGTGCCTGCGCACTCCTAGGGTAACCAGCGTCTCTTGGGATGGTGCATATGGTGGCCAGGAGGCCACACTCACCCACTGCAGTCCCAGAGGACATGGGGGGCCTTGCAGGGGATGTGGGGGATGCCCTGGGGCAGGCGGTGGGAGCACTTCTGTGAGAAGCACTGGCAACTGACTTTGGTTCAGAGAGAGCAGGCCCCAGGGTCCCCACCAGCCTCCTGCTAGCTGAGAAGTGGGGCAGTGCTGGCAGGGCAGACCTGCGGCCCGCTGGCCTCTGGGGTCTGCACCTTGTCCAGGACTGGGGAAGGTGGCCAGAGTTTTAATCCTTGGTGTCACTTCCCAGGAGGACCTGAGGCTAGAAATGCTGCCCAGCACCTTCGGATCCGCCAGCCCTGGGAGGCTCGGGGCTCCAGGCCACCACGCTCCACCCACAGGCACCCACCTCACCGGTCCGTGGCCTTTTAGGAGCGTGGCTGTGGTTCCCCTTCTCGGGAAACAGTAAGAAACCCGACAGGAGCCACTCTGCAGCCATGGGACAGGAGCCAAACAGCAATTGCTTGACCCCTGAGAGAGCAGCGATCTGCTGAAATGCCGATAAATGGTATTTGTGCTAAATTGTAACGTCACCACACCAGAGGTGAAGTCAGTAATGTGCAGAGTCACTGCAGAGGAAGCGAGTGATGCTCCTCAGTCCAAGTCCCTTCTCCTTCACTTAGGAGCTACATGAAATTGAGCATATTCCACCTCTCTGGACTTCCACTTCCACTTCTTTAAAATGGGGAGAGGATCACTCAGGCATGTGAAGTTCCTTGTACTGTATCTGGCACAGTTAGAGGCACGCCGGGACCAAAGGGGTGGCTAAGGGGGCATTTGTCAGAGCGAGGAGGCTGCTAGGCCCGGGCTGGTCCCCACAGGGGGCAGAGGCAGCTGGGCCCAGGCACTGTGGCCCCACAGTAGTTTATGCTCCACACATAGCATGTCCTGGGGACACTCACCAGCTCCCTGGAGGCTCTGGCTGCTCCCCGGGGAGCAGAGGAAGTGAGCCCTGGGCCAGCGAGAGCATTCTCTCTGAGCGCCTGAGCCTGAAGCTGTTCTACCAGCAGCCCCCATGAGCTGGATCAGTTCGAGGTCATTCCAGAGGGATGAACCACTCCTGGCGTAGGTTCAAATCAAGGTTCTTCATCAGCAAAACAGAGGCCCAGCTAGGGACCACAGTGAATCCACCAAGGAAAACCGCTCTGGGGAGGGTCCTGCCCAGTCGGCAAGCGCGCTTCCTTGGGCCCATCAGATCAACGACTTACTATGTAGTGGACGATCCAGATACGCCACAGGCACTTGGGCGGGGCTCTCTGAGCTGACTGATGTTTCCTCTAATGGGCAGAATGGACTCAACGGGCTGGGAAGCCAAGCCCCAAGAAGTCCCTGCCAAGCACCTGGAAGCTCAGCTATACAGTCCCAAAAGTTCTGGAGAAAATCCTGGAGCCCCACTACACTAGTCCCTGGTCTGTGGCAGTTGCTTACAAGCCCTACGCTGTAGCAGAGCACAGGCATGTGCGGCACCTCCTGTGGTCCTGGGTGTTCACGGAGCACAGCCCTGAATGTCCAGGGCCATTCATCCACCCATCGTCAATCCACCCACCCACCCAGCCACCCACCCACTCACCCACCCATGCATTCGCCTACAGGCCCCCACTCTCATTCAGCTCAGGGTTAGGCACTGAGATAAGCCAGAAGGGGGTCTGCCCTAGGTCCCATGGGAAAGACACACGAGGAAGCGGGCAGCGCTGCACAGTGTGGTTTGGGCTGCGGTCAGGCCTGGGGAGCCAGAGGAGGTGTCCGACCCAGGTATGGAAGCTCAGTGCAGGCTCTGGCAGAGACTGAAGGATGGAGGGGAAAGGGTGTCCCGAGCGGAGGGAAGCAAGTATACAAAGGCCGGGTCGAGAGAGGTCATTGAGCACTTAGCAAACTGAATATTCTATTGAAGAAAAAGTCCTGAGCCCATGAAATCTTATACAGGGGTCAGCGCCGCAAGTCTGAGGTTGGTCTCCCAGATGTGCCAAGCTTTCAGAAGTCACCAAAGAGCCACAGTCCCCAGGAAAGGGAAGAAGAGAACTTGCCTAAACTTCCCAAATTCCTGGGGCCTGGGAAGCCCCTGCCTACACACTGCACCGTCGGATCCTCACAGCAGCTCCCTGGACTCATTATAAGGCAGGGAACGGAGACTTCACTGAAGAAATCACTTGCCATTCACAGGTACACAGTCCGCGAGTGAGGGAACCAGGACTCAAGCCCCAGATTGCGGGCTCCCGAGCCCCGGCTTCGCATGGTGCTGCCACCCCAGCCCAGCCAACGTCGTGCCACCTGTAGCCATGACCCCAGCTCTCCTTTGCAGTGGTGCTGAACCAACAACAAGCCAGCTCCAGAGCAGCTCCACAGGGCCTGGCCCAGGGCGCAGGGGCTACGGGGCACGCTGGGCCACCAGAGCCTGTGAGGGGGCAGAGCGGGGCAGACCAGTCCCTGTTCCTTGCCATGCACATTCTAGGGGCGGGCTCCCTCCTGGACTCACATCGAGAACTCTCCATCTCCTCGGGGCTGGGTTCTCCTGCCCAGGAAGCCCACTCACCTGGGGCAATGGAAGGTAGTGGGAATGGGCCTGGCTGGCCACCCACTCCCCCAACCCAGACTCCCACTCAGTGCCCACCATGATGGACATCTTGGAAGTGGCAGCAGCCATTCTGCCACAGGGCTGGGCCTGCACCTCCCTCCCCCTTGGCTGGGCAGTGACCCCAGGGTGTCCTTCTTCCAGGCTCACTGGTTTATCAAAGTCAAGGCTGCTTGCCTTTACCCTGAGATTCCCTTCAGACCTAGGAGCCATTCTAGGGCAGAGCTAAAAATTCAGGTCCTCTGAGGACACGGGCCTCAGAACCAGCCTGAACTACCAAGCCCGTAGCAAGGGGCAGGGCAAAGCCTAGGCCTGGGAGTCCGGTCCCATCTCATCATTTCACAGGGCCTTGGCTTCCTCTGACCTCCACGCCCTCTCTGTCAACCGGGGGGTGGGGCTCGGTGGTCCCTGGGGTCCCAGCCACGGCCACCTTCCATGCCCAGGAGGCTCTCCTGGTTGCAGCAGCCTGAGGCGTGGGGGCAGGGAGGACACCCAAGGGACTCAGTGGTGCTGCTGTTGTCCTGTTGCCAAGTGAGCGGCTGTGAGTGTTTACAAACACCTGCTCGGCAGAGGACCCGGCCCTAGGTAGGAACCGGCCTCCTCCTCCCTGGCACAGGCCAGGCCGGGATCTCGAGTGGCAGACAGGGTGGGGGCGCTGGGACCCCCTCATCACATCCTCTGCTGACTCAGGTGCATGCAGGGTGGGTTTGAGAGTCCTAGCTCTCAAAATCCAGGGAGGGTGGAGATGGGAAGAAGGGGAACCTGGCGGGAGCATGGTGGCTCCAGGGTGGCAGAGTGACAGAGGCCAAGTCCTACCCAGAGCGCAGTCCCCGTGGAGATGGCCCTGGGCCCACAGCTGGGCTTCAGGAGCCCTCTGCTGGTCTAGCCTCCCAAGCCCAACACAGCCCTGCAGTCTAGCTAGATGCCTGGAAGCACTGCCCCCAAAACAGCTCTCACCCCGAGCACTCCGCACCACCCCCCCAGCCCCGGGCCTGATGCCCACTGCAGCCTCCTCACCCGTCTTCTGGCTCTGATCGGTCCTTACACTGGAACCAAAGTCACTTTCCTGAGACCCAGATGTGACCATATCATGCTCCTGCTCAAAAATCCTATGTGGCTCCCTGCTACCTTAGGACAAAAGTCAAACTCCTCATGCTGGCACGAGGCCCTCCGCAATCTTCGGACTCTTCCTCCTGCTTAGAATCGCCCCGGCTTCCCTCTGTGTCGCTCAGCCTGGAGCGGGGTGGGGGTTCTCGCGACAGGGTTCTGGGTCTCTGCAGATGTCGAAGGCCTTCAGAAAGCGGGGGAAGCACGAGGCAAGCCACCAGATGATCAAAGAACCTGCTCAACGCCCAGTGAGCAGCTGGGGGGAAATAATCACCACCTCTGCCAGGGCCCAGGAGCCCCAGCAGACGAGCCAGGGAAAGGGCCTGAGGGGGAGTTCTGGTGCTGGACTGACCTGGGTCCAAATCCTGGCTCAGACTCTTGATAGCTGAATGACCTTGGACAAGTCACTTCACCCCTCTAGGCCTCATCTCGAACAAGTCCAAGGACAGAGTGCGGTGTTAGGCACGTAGAAAGAGAAACACTCAGTAGACAGTAGTGTGCTGAAGCGTCTCCTCCACCTCTTTGCCAGCCAGCTGGGCACAGCGACAACGTGCAGAAGTCCTTGAGTCACGCCCCACCTTTCCAGCAGGCTCCTGGCACTGCGGAGGGAGCTGAGCTGGTCCCACTAGTGCCAGCCTCCATTTATAGAGGGAGTGCGGGGCTCAGGGACAGAGCTTACCACATCTTGATCAAAGCACAGAAGTGGCACAGGCCCTGCCCCAAGCCTGCCCTCCTGGGGACCGAGGGTGGCAACGCCGCCTGCTCTGAGAAGCGGTGGTTTTGCAGGCGTTTGGAGCAGTGGCAGAGGCTCCCTGGCAGCTGTGGGAGCGTCTGGCGGGGACCTGGGCACAGAACGGCTCTAAGAGAAGCTGTTGGCCCCTCAAGGCCCCGTGGCCCCCCCTCCATCTGCACACTGGGCGGGGCTGGCTCAGAGCAGCTCAGAGCCAAGCAGCCCAGCCTTAACCCCCACTCTGCCAGGTTGCAGGAGCCTCAGTTCACACCCCTCTGCACGCCACCGCACCCCCTTCACTGCTGGAGAGGAGTTTGCCAGGTGGGTTGCTTAAGGGCTTAGCCTCCTTACACATCCATCTGCAACACTGACTAGGGGCCAGGGCCCCGGCCATGAGCCGGGGACCCGCAGCCATCAGGGACCTGAGGGGGTCGGGAGGAGTGCAAGCAGGCAGGGACTCTGGGTCTCTGGGGCTGAAGCAGGCCCGCACCACCTGGAGACTTCACCTCCCTCCAGCACCTCCTGGGGGCTGCTCCTCTCCCTACCCCCACAAGGTCACAGCCAGTCTACTTGGGAGGAGGAAACTGGTCACAGTCGCAGATAAAACATCTGCTCAGAGAGGCTCTGGGTAGGGGGGGCCCTCCAGACCAAGGCTCAGGGGCTACAGGTGGAAGATGCCGGCTCATCTCCTCCACCAGACGCCAGACAGCACAGCGGCCCTCCCTCCCTGACGCCTGCCGGGAACGATGTCTTCCCAGCTTGCCAGGCGCACAGCCACCCTGGAGCCGGAATCCAGGGCCTGTTAGAACCAAACCTGAGCTCTGAACTCCCTCAGCACGTCTGGCAGACAGACCGGACACTGTGGTCCCAGGCACTCCCAGGGCTTTACACTTGAGAGGCCTGTTTCCACAGGGTTAGAGATGGGGCCGGGGATCAGGTACGGACTATTTTCATGCCTATGTCTATGGCCAGCATGTGGCTGAGCACACAGTAGGCACCAGATGGCTACTGCTACAGAATGAAAGAGCCCAGCTCACCCTTCACCCCAGGCCCTACCCGCAGTGGGCATTTTCGAGCCTTCCAGGACTGGGCTGCGGCTGTGCACCCAAATCCAACGCACCTTCTCTACAGCAAGGCCATCCAGGTGTGGCCTGGCCCTGAGCTCCCTCCTGAGAGCTGTTAGCAGACCCTGACTGGCAACTCTGGGGCCCATGGGCCCTGCAACACCTTCCCTGGGGCTGGTACAGTTTCTACTACTTGCTCCACCACCTGAGGACAGCTTCCTGTGCCGGCAGCCCTCAGAGAACTTGGCATGACCCAGTCTGGGCCCCCGGACCCCAGCCTCCTCCAGCCCACTTGGAGGAAGCTTCAAAGTCCACAAAGGCCCGAGGACCCACCTTTGGCCCACAAAGCCCTTTCCCCTGCCTTCTTGGCAGGTCCCCTATTCTTCTCTAGACGTCTTCAGAGGTATCTTTCAGTAAGACAAAAGCGTCCCTTAATGCTCCTCAGGGCTGCTCCTGGGGCAGAAAACTCCAGCGGCCACAACCAAGGCCCTGGCTGAGGGAAACCTGCGTAGGGTGCTGGGGCCACCAAGACACAGCAGCTCTGCCCCAGGAAGCGTGTGCCCCCGTGGCTGGGTTAAAAAGAACACAGATCTCACCCTCACACCCGTGTGGTGCTGACCTGCAGAGACACAAGCACTGCAGCCCACCCGTGGCCCGGCACCCGCTCTGTCCACACAGGGACGACTCGCGCTGGCCTCGGCTGTGACGGGGCTTTTCCTCCATCTGCCCCTCAGGTTTTCATTAGAGTCACAGAACCACAAGTGACCAGGACAGAGCTGGGGCTGAGAGCCTCCCCAAGCCTGGCTGCACATCCCCCAGGACAGATGGGACCCCGAGCCAGCGCTGCTGGATTACACAGTGTCTCCTCACCGAGCCTCCCTGAGGAGCCTGGTTATAGCTCCGTCGGTTCAATTAAGCCCCTTGAATGTGGAAAGGCCCCACTGTGCCTGACCACCGCCCAGGGCCACTTGTCCCAAGTAGCTTGAACCTGCTGGGAACATGCCTCCTTGTAACAATTCACCTGGTGTGGGAAGCAACCTCCACCATCCCCTGTTCCCACCCCCATCCTCATGCCAGCACCTCTCAAGAATCTCACTCACCCTAAGACCCGGTCAGGGCCCAGGGGCCCACATGACGACTGTACCGGGAAGCCAGGTTCAAACAACACTTGCAGAAACTGAAATGTATAAATAGCCTTGAGGACAGAGGAGCAAAGAGAAACACAGTGTCTTTCACCAGCTCTAAGATAAATGTTTTTCTTGCTACAAATCAGGCCCAACAAAATCTCAGAGCAAAGAGGAGCAGCAGAGGCCATGACGGTGGCAGCGTTCCCTTTGGAAATGTTTCTGGGGTACAATACCCAGGACTGGTGATGCAGATGAGCCCCAGCCTCATCCTTCCTCCTTCCACACAAAGCGCTGGGATAGCAGGCACAGTGCCGCGATACTGGCGAGGCCCGCGGCACCCGCGAGCGGAGGAAAACCCCCTGGCCAGGCCCCACTGTGCAGACAGCCAGGCCCTGCAGCTGCAACCTGACCCTCCTGCCCACCAACCAGTCCAGTGAGGTTGCCAGGGTGCTGGCCTCAGGGGCAGAGATCTGCTTCCACCACCGGCCCAGACTGAGGACACGCTGCAAACCCCACAGGTTCAAGCTCAGGAAAGGGAACATGGGCTGCTCTAGGCAGGACCATGCTCTCAGAGCTACTGCAGATAGCCAGGCCTCAGGGCACAGGATGTGACCTCCTCCAGCTAATGGGAAACTCCTTAAAGTAGGGAGGGTCCTGTGCAGGTCTGGTTGGGGCCCTTGAGCTGGGGGGAGCAGGACAGGGATTTGCTGGCTCGCTTTTTCACTCAGGAGCATCTGGAGTCGCCCTGCTCGCAGTCAGGGACGGAGCAGGAGGGATTACAAGAGAGGTAGGAAGGAGGGATCTGAGACAGGGACAGAGTGGCTGAAGTGAGTTGCTAAGTCACAGGAAGAGCCTGTAAGACGCAGGGCTCCTAGGAAGAGGCAGGGGCCTGGCTGCACTGAGATCAGGGCAGGAAGCTGAGGCCAGGAGGCTGCCATTTAGCTACAGAAGGAAAAAGGTTGTGGTTGGTTCTATATGCCTCATGACTTTGAAGTCACAGCCACAAGCTACCAGCACCCACCAGCTCGCCTGACCTTGTACCCTGGGGTTGCAGGATGTAAAAGTGCCCCGGCAAGCTCCGCCCCTAGACCCCAGCCAAAGGGATGGCTGGGGCAGCCAGGCGCCAGCATGGGTCCTTCAGCCACCATTCCAGGTGTCATTTGTTTTTCACAGAATAGACAATGAGCAGAGAAAGAGAGTTTTGCTTTTGGTTATAGGCACATTTTCTGGCAAATTTGATACAGCTTAACTTTCTGGCTTCCCCATACTTTGACAAAGTTCCTCTTCTGAATGCCACAAGAAGAAACAAGCCTGAATTTCTCTCAGTTCAGTGGAAGGCTGGGCTGGTCAACAGGACTCTGCCACATCCTGAGTCATCCCTCTGGAGGCCAGGGCCACACAGCAGCTGCTGCTGCCTCTCACTGCCCTCTGGCCAGGACCTGTGGTTGGCCAGTATGACCCCATGGCGCCCACAGGGTTAATGCCAGGCTCAAGCAGCTCAGCCCTCAGCTGGGCAGGGAGAACTCAAGCCTCCTTTTCAAGGCCAGGGTGAATGGGAAATATGCAAATGACCCCTCGGAGGCCAGGAGGGGAAGGGGAGGGCCTGCTCCTGGCAGGCTGCACCTCTCCACTCCAGGCCATCACAGGGAAGGGTTTGTATTCCTGCCCTGGCTCGGGCCTGGCCAGGCTGGGGCTGTTCTCACCGGAAAACAAAAATCTCTTTCAGACCAAAGCAAAAGGAGGCCCGGGCTGGCCCTGGAGGGCGGGTAGACGTCGTCACGCCGACCTGACCTGCCGAGAGCACCCGCCACCTGCACTCTTGCTGAACCCACCACCTTTCCAGAGGGGACTGGAGGCTCTGCGGACCCCAGGGAAGCACGGCATCCAGTGGGGGGGGGGGCGCCAAGAAATGGGAGGGCGCGTTCTGCTGCTCTGCTGGTTCTGTCCCTCTCAAAAGTAATCCTGGATGGATCTGAGGTAGCAACCTTTTTGTTGTATGAGGAAACTTCAGTCATTCTCATGGTGTTGATGGAAAACATGGAAAAAGAAATGGGGCCCTGGCCAGGTGGCTCAGTTGGTTAAAGTGTCCGGATACACCAGGGTTGTGGGTTCGATCCTGGTCAGGATGCACACAAGAATCAACCAATAGGTGCATAAAGAAGTGGAACAACAAATCCATGCTTCTCCTTTCTTCTCTCTCAAAAATCAATCAGTCAATCAATAATTAAAATAAAACAAAAATAAAATATTATTTAAAAGAGAAAAAGAAGTGAGAAGGAAACCGTGATGGTGAACAACGGGCCTTGCAGTGCACAGAATGGACTTCCAGGAACGGGGGCCACACGTGTCCTCTGTCTGCCCCCACAACGCCGCAGCCACCAGTGTGTCCACGCTGGCAGTGGGCTTTGTGGTAACCTAGAGCCTGGTGTGCACCATCACCAGCTTCTGGAACACTCCAGGGCTTGGACTCCATCCTCAACAGAGGCACCATGACAAGGTCAGACTTCAATCTTGTTCAGACTTTCAGAGCCAGAAACGCTGCTTTGCTGGTGCCCCAGGGCCACCAGGAGCTGTCCCCAACCAGAGCATAGATCGTGCATCCAGTGGATGGTGGGTGCTACTCAGACTCCCATCAACAAGAGGCAATGACACAGCAAGAAGGTTTGCCTGAGAGGCAGTCTAGGACCAGACAACTTCAGAAGGGATTCTGAACCCACAGGGGGGTCAGCGGACACTCCGCAGATCTCCTGCAACCCACGGCAAAGACTCCTCCTCAGCCGCTCTGCCCAAAGCAAGGGCCCACCTCTGATGACCATCCTGTTGCCTCTCTCCTCAGGGCCATGCAGTATGCGCAGAGGGTTCATGGAACTGCCTGGGGAGGAGGGGGAGGAAGGGGCCTTCACAGGTCATGGTCTTGCCTGCTGTCTGACCCGGGGCAAGGGTATCAGAGACACATGTACCCAGTTCTTCTGCCAGCCACTAGCCAGGGGTAGGCCCACCCACCTTCCCTTTCCCCCCACCACCCCAGACAGAGGCAGGCTTGTGGGCAGAGCCTGCAGGCAGGGTGAGGGGCTAAGTATGGGTGAGTTGAAGGTGCCCCCCAAGAACCACATCCAGCCCATCTGCTGGAAGGTGCTGTTGCCATTAATAATAAAGTTCTCCAGCCACTAAGCAGGGTCCTGGGGGCCAGGTGGCTCTAGGGGGTCAGAAGCACGGCCCCTCCCAAAGTCAAGCAGTCACTGCAAGCCTGGATGGGCCCCAAATGAGCATCCTTTCTCCATGCTGATAACTGCCTTCCTCTCGTTGGCCATCGGGGCCTAGCCGTCCACCTCAGGCCAACCTCCCTGTCCAGCCTCGCTGGCTGTCCCACAGCCACCTTGCTGCTTTGTCTCAGCTCTGATGACCTTATCATCCCCATTTCTGACTGTCCTTGCCGTGTGGCCTCTAGCTGGCCTTGCTGTCCTATCTCTGGTTGACCTCCCAGTCCCTCCCAGTGGCCCTTCTGCCTATTTGGCAGGACCTGAGGACAGTGCCCAGATGGTTTATCACCATGGCCAGGAGAGCGGCTGGTGGTCAGGAGGAGCCCCACAGGGGGGTCTTGGCCCCGACAATGCTGGAGGCAAAAACAAGACTTAGTAGGAGGGCCAAATGCTGCTCGGTCCCTGGGGGCCCAGCCCTGGGCGGCGGGGCCTGGCTGCAGTGCACTGGGGGGACTGAGGCAGGGCTCCTGGCGGGGTCAGGTGGCAGGATCTATCCCAGAGCTGCCCATTCAACCTCCAACAGCCATCCATCACTAGGTCTGTTTCTGGCCCAGCAGGTGCCAGCCCAGAGTTGCTTATCCCAGGGTATTAAACTGAGATGCCCATTGTTCCCTCACTGGCACCCTCCCGGCCTGGCCTCCTGCTCTAAAACCCCAGGAGAGAGCTATCTCCGAATGCAGGATGCCTGAATGGGCAGATGGTGAATAGGAAGCTAGCCACCCCCAACTCTCCACAGACACCTCCCAGCAAAATGCCTGAAGGAGCAGTTGCAAAAAAAAAAAAAAAAAAGGTGTCTTCAGGAAGACTTCTTGGGATTTGAAATCCTTCAGGCTCTGAGATTATAGGTTGGCCTCAGCATCACTAACTCAGCTGGGCTCCAAATCTGTCCCAGCCCACTTCCCATATTCCCATTTCTACATGTCACAGACCCCAAGACTCCCATGAATCAGAAGCCACAAAAAGGAACTAGGTCTAAGAATGACCACACTGCCCATGGGCTCTGAGAGTGGCTAGGTGACAATGGAGGACCACCCCTGGGCAGGCTGAAGGACAACCCCTAGGGCCCAAAGTGGCATCTCGCCCACAGCACTCCCCTCCTGCGGCCCAGTGAGTGCTTAGTGGAGACTCTGGCCAGGACAAGGCAGGGAGTAGGGCCATCACACCAGGCCATCCAGTGGGCTGCGGATCTTCACTGCAGCCTCCTTTCAGCTCTGCTTGGCCAGAGCTCCCAGCACGCTGGGAGACTGGAAACTTGGAGCTCTAAGGAAACAGCAGGATCTCGTCCTCGGAGAAGACTATAATCCACAAAACCAGTCACCCTGCAGCTGCATGTTCCATTCACTCATTCATTCATTCATTCATTCATCAAACACTTCTAGGGGTCCTCCTTCTGTTCTGGATTCTCAGTACTAAGGGTTGTGCATTGAAGGCTGACCTGGACTCTGCCTGCAAGGAGTTCACTCCTGCTTTCCCTTACCACTTCTAGAACACTGGCATTGGTGCCCATCTGGACATGAAGCCTGGCACTTAGTAGGAGCACACTCAAGGTATCTTGTTTGTTGATCGACTTGTGGTGAGAAAACAGCTTATAAACACATTGTATTAAAATAAACTCTTCTTAAAAGTCCTAGAGGAGAACACAGGCAGGAAAACTTCAGATATCCCCTGCAGCAATATTTTCACTGACACATCCTCTAGGACAAGGGAAATAAATGAAAGAATAAACAAATGGGACTATATCAAATGAAAAAACTTTTGCATGGCTAAAGAAAACATCAGCAAATGAAAGGGGAACCAACTGTATGGGAAAACATATTTGCCAATGATACCTCAGACAAGGATTTGAGCTCAAAAATATATAAAGAACTCATACAACTCCACACCATGAAGACAAACAATCCAATGAAAAATGGGTAACAGACTTGAACAGACACTTCTCCAAGGAGGACATATGGAGGGCCCAGAGACATATGAAAGGATGCTCAGCATCACCTGCCCTCAGAGAGATGCAAATTAAAACCACAATGAGATACTACTTCACACCTGTCAGAATGGTCGTCATAAACAAATCAACAAACATCAAGTGCTGGCGAGGATGTGGAGAAAAGGGAACCCAAGTGCATTGTTGGTGGGAGTGCAGATTGGTGCAGCCACTGTGGAAAACAGTATGGAAAGTCCTCAAAAAACTAAAAATGGAACTGCCTTTTGATCCAGTGATCCCTCTGCTGGGATTATACCCTAAGAATACTGAAACGCTAATTCAAAAGAACCCATGCACCTCAATGTTCATAGCAGTGCTAGTTACAATAGCCAAGTGCTGGGAACAGCCTAAGTGCCCATCAGTAAATGAGTGGATCAAAAAACTGCAGTACATTTACACAATGGAATACTACTCAGCAGAAAGAAAGAAGGAGCTCCTACCCTTTGCAACAGCATGGATGGAATCGGAGAACATTATGCTAAGTGAAATAAGCCAGGTGGTGAGGGGAAAATACCATATGATCTCACCTATAAGTGGAACCTAATCAACAAAACAAGGAAGCAAAATAGAACCAGAGGCATGGAAACAAGGAACAAACTGACAGTGACCAGAGGGGAGGGGGAAGGGGAATAAGGGAGGAAAGAAGGGGAAGAGCTTAGTTAAAAAACAAGTATAAATGACCCATGGTCAAGGACAACAGGGTGGAGATTGACTGTGGGAATGGGGGTGGGTGGGAAAGGGGAGGGCAATGGGGGAAAATTGGGACAACTGTAATAGAACAACAATAAAAAAAAAAGAAATTTTAGCATCTACCAAAAAATAAACAAGTAAAACAAAATAAACTTTTCTCAGGGAATTGTTCATATCACTCATGGGTGCAGTAACACTGACTCACTCTGTGTACCCAGGTTGAGATACAGAGATCAGAGAGCTGGGCCCTGCCCTTGAGAAGGTCAAAGGGGAGGCCAAACATTGTAGTTCACCAGGGGATACATGTGGCTTGCGGGGCACAGGGACAGTATCACGTTGGCCATCTGCATGCCCAGTTTGGGCTGTGGTCATTGACGCAACCACCACACAGAACCAAGCCTGTGCTGCCCAGCTGGGCATTCCAGGGACTGCAGAGCCCAGCCCTGGCGACCTCCCTGGCCAAGCAGAGTATGTCCCTATTGGTCCTACTGCCAACCTATCCTCACACAGATCCATCTACCTGGAATGCTTTTTCTTTCCTTACTCTCTTTCTCCAGGTCAGAATCCTATACCCTCTTTCAGGAAGGCCCAGTGCACGCTGTTATAACTTTAGCTGACACTCAATGAGTCCTTTCCTATGTGCCAGCCCCTGCTCTTGGCACATCACACCTGTCCTCTCTTAAACCCTCTCCATCTGTGCCCACTGACAGCCTGCTGGAGGGGCTCAGATGCTACCTGATCGTGCCTGGTGGCCCCTCCCTGGACTGAAGTCTGAGAAGGCGTCTGGCTCACAGCTCCGAGGAGTTGTTTCTCACTGAACCTCCCTGTGTCTTAGTGCCTCATCTATTCAGTGGGGCCAACAGCATGGCGGTGTTGGGGGAAGACTGAAGGAGAGCTTGGGGGGTCGTAGAGCACAGTGCTTGACAGATGGTAGGTGCTCGGGGAACGAGCAGCCACATCAGCCTGTCCGCAACACTTTGGCCTTAAAGGAAACTTTCCCGCACCCACAATACTTTATTCAATGAACATCTGAGTGCCTCCCAAAGAAGCTCACACAGTGCAGCTTCTACTACACAAACACCTATAACTTTTGCCTCTTTTTGTGAATAAGAGCATCATGCTCACTTATCCTGCTTGCCGTTTGTAGGGGACAGCCTGGGGTGCCAACCAGGGTTGTACTGAGTCAAATTCAGCCCTTGAAGGTCAACCTCCAGCCCCTACAATCACAAGGAACAGAAAACCAGCCTGAGAGCAGAATGGCCTGGCTCTGCTGCCCCCTGGTGTCCGTGTGCTCTCACTGGGCCCTCCATGTATCCTACCACAGGCCAGAGAGGCTGAAAAGGCGCTGAGGTCAGGACTCTCCCACAGAGTGGTGTGCTCTGTGCAAATTCAGGCTTTCTTTAGCGAGGAATGTCCTCAGCTGTTCTGCTTGGAGTTCCACCATCCGTCAAAGTCCTAGTTGTTTTCCTGGGACCCCTGGCATGGTCCCAGACCTCACACCAGTCCTCCACCCTTGTGGGGTCCAGGGTGAGGGGAAGATCCGATAGGGCCAAACTGAGCCAGGCTGTGCAAGTCTGCACCTGCCCTGGACACCTATAACCAGAGGGCTGCCACACCAGATTCTGCCACCAAGACTGCCCCCAGGGTCACACCGGGGCCTCCTATCTCCCCCTTCCTGGGGCTCAGCCTCAAATGGGGCACCCTTGGGCCACAACTAGTCTCATGCACATCACAACAGCTTCCCACTGCTCCCCCAGGCTGCACTCTGCTCCTGTTGGCTTGCCCGGCCACAGCAGCTACATCAAGGGCTTCTCTGCCCCTAAATGAAAGCCAGGGTCCCCTTCTATTCAAATTCCACCCTCCGCCCACAACTTAGGCTCCCCAGTCACAAGACCCCGAAGACCCAGTGCCCACCACGGTTCTTCCTGCACACCTTTGCTGGCCTGACTTTCTCTACCTGGAGTTTGGCCTCCCTGCCTTTGACAAACATCCCTTTATGCTGCAAAAGGCCACTCAGTTGTCCCTGTTGGCCAGGTATATGGCTGAGCAGACTGGACCCTGTACAAGGGCATGGGGCTGCAATCAGCTGGAGGAAGAGGTGCCCTCTTAGAAATTCATCTACTTTGCATGATGGTGCCATATAGCCAGGCAGAGCGTCAGCCCGTCCTGCCACGGTCCGCACACCAGCCTCAGTGTCTTAGGCCAAGTGTGGCATCTTTAAAGAAATTCCTGTTTGTGTCGAGAAGTCTGGCCCCCATGGAGGCAGGTGCCACCTGTCAGGAGTTGAACGCTCCATGGTCCCTGAACAGCACCCCAGTGGGCAGCTTCCCCATTTGGAGAGGCCCCTGAGCCCTCTGGGAAATGCTCACCACAGAGCAGGCCAGGCCAGTTTGAGTCCGTGTCTGCTGAACTTCACTTTCAGAAGGGGATCCCGCCTGTTTGAGGGGCTGTACTTCACAGGCTGTTGATGACTCCTGGTACATGTGGCCCTGTGGCCCTCAGATACCTCCCAGCAGCCACAGGAGACCGAGGCTCCCAAGAGCTGCCCTTCAAACCCTGGCTGGGTGGGGGCCTCCCACGAGTAGGGCTGAGGGGTCCTGACTCTGGAGAAAGGCCCTATCACCCAGCAGCAAGCGGTGGCTGATACTACAGCTGTCAATTGAGTGACGGCCCCTGACTCTCCCCCCCGCACCCCAGCTCCAGCCCTGACCTTGCCTGCCGGATGAGCACATCAGGCCCAGAGTGCCCTGCACGGACACTGGCAGACGGGCCCTGGGCACTGGCAGACGGAAGGAGCTTAGGGAGAGAAGGGGATTAGAGAGGCCTGCCCACTCCCACTGAGGGGAGGTGTCCCTGGGGCCCTACTCAGGGCACTGGGTGATGGGTGGGAGGGATGAAGACCTGGCTCCCCAGCTTTCTGGTTTCAGGCCTAATACCACCAAGCACTTAGCAATGATGGATCAGTTAAAACTCAGATGGAACCCTATCAGCCAGGTATTATCCATGTGACACTGGACAAGTCAATTAACCTCCGCACCTCAGTAAAAAGGGGAAAGCCCAGCAACCTGTTAGGACTTGCTGTGAATATTAAATAATAGGCCAATTTCAGGTAGGATTCCAAAAGGCTGAACTCTCTCCCTTCTTTGGCTCAAAAAGAACCTTATTACCTCCTCTGATGCTGCTATTTGAATGTAAAATAGTAAACACGAACATTCATAGAGTGTGTGCTCTGGGCAGGTCCAGTTGGAGGTTCAGGCATTTCACATACATTATCAAGTTGAATCTGCCCATGGGGGTGGGGGCAGGTGGAGACCCCTCAGTGGAGTAACCAGGCTCACAGCGCGGAGCGGAGCACGGAGCAGGCCGCAGAACTGGCGGGTGAGGGGCCTGCGGTGTGGGGAGGGAAGGGCAGGAGTGGCCCTCACAGCCTCCTGAGCGATCTCTGGGTGAAGGCTGACTCCTGAAGGGGGATGGGGACATGAGCTCTGGGCGAAGCTGAGGAGCCAAGAGACCCTGCTTCACAGAAACCGTGTATTCTGGCTGATGGGTGGGCAGGGAGGAGTCGTGAGGAGAACCGGAGACCCCCTTACCTAGATCAGGAAGTCCGGGTCAGTCCTGGTTACGTTGCGGACCTGCTGCGGGACCTATAGGACCAACACCCTCAGTTTCTGGGCCCCAGAGACACGCAAGGATGTACTAAGTCTGTCCCTGAACTTGGCCTTGGAAGACGAATGGGCTCAGGGCCTAGTCTGATCAGAGAATAGTCCTCACCGTGGTGGGAGTAGGGGTAGAACTGGAGAGAGGTTGTGGGGTCGCAGAGAGCAAGGCCCCTCATTTCTGCAGACCCGCAGGCTGCTTCCCAAACCCGCCCGGAGCCCGCCAGAATTGGGGGGGTGGTCACCTGGCGTCTTGGGGGAAGAGGGCTTGAAGGGACGGCTTGGCAGCTGGGGCTGGGGGTTCACCCCCACTCAGGATCAAGACCCCCACAGCGTGCCAGGGTTGGGGGTAACAGATGAGGACAGGGAGGGACTTACCCGCTAACAGCCAGAGAGAGCCCCCCGATACGAGGAAGAAGGTCAGCATGTCCGGCAGCGGGGCCCGGCCCGGCCCGGTACTGCCTCCTCGGCCCACAGCCCCGCGGCTCCGCAGCCCCAGCGGTCGCCGCGTAGCTGCCGGGTATTTTTAGCCCCCGCCCCCTGCTCCGCAGCGCCCCCTCCCCGTGCCGCGGCGGAGTCTCAGCGGGAGAGGGAGGGCGAGGGCGCGGCGCGCGCTCCTCACGGGCGCCCCGACCGGCCCTCCACCTGCCCCGGGTCGGGGGCGACCCGAGCTCGCAGGCGCCGCCGAACCGCCAGGCCCCGGCGGGGGAGGGGCCTGGCCGCAGAGCGGACCAGCCGTCTCCGCCCCTACCCCCAACGTCAGGACCCGGCGTTCCAGGGAAACCGGCAGAAGAGGGGCGCACTGGTGGCCAGCGCGGGAGTGTGACGCCGCGTCCACCCCACCAATGCGCGACTCTTACCTCGCGCGACCCTGGCTTTTATAGCTGGGTAGGCTCAGGTGGCAGAGGGGTTGCGGTCACCTGTCCTAGGAGGCACACGTGCCTGTGGGCTGCCGCCAGCTGACACAGACCTCTTTGAAGACCCAAATTTGCGGACACCGGGAGCCTCTGGGTGTCAAGTCTGCAAGACAGTGAGGAAAGACAGGGGTGAGGTTTTTCTAGTCTCTAGCAAAGGGGTTAGCTAGGCCAGACAGTGCCCAGACCCTCTAGTGATTCCTATCCTAGTTGCCCTGTGGGAAGATTGGCTCTGAGGCCACCCAAGGTCAGAGGGGGTTCCATGTAACCACAGGATGCCCACTGAGGTCACATGAAGTCACAGGAAGCCATATGGAATGACAGGTGTCTCTGAGGACACAGACAATGATGATCTTTATACACAATCTTATGTGGCACCTTATAGCTACAGTAAATGGCCACGAGGCCACCCAGTGCCACAAATGGACACACTGCTGGCTGAGGGGTTGGACACCTTCTGTCCCTGTGTCTGTGACTGAAAGGAGGAAGCCCCGTTGCACATTCTTTGGAAAGAAGTGTAGATACACCTGGGTTTCAAGGTCACCACCTCTTCCCAACACTCCTGCCTTTTCTCAAAACACGCACGTCCCACCAGTCGTCCAGCACCAAGGACAGTGCTCCAGCAGCCCAACCCTATGTATATACAGTGCCCGCAGTCCTCCCAGCGCCGGCACCAGCTGACTCAGGGAGAAGAGGACAGGAAACCAGAGAGCAGACGCCAGGCAGCAGACTGCGGAGGAGCCAGAGGTCTCTTCAGATACACCAGAGATCACCTACTCTGAATGCATGTGCACTCACAGCTCTACAGCTGGGGCGGGAGTTTCTGTAGGGTCCTGTGCCTGCGGTGCCCATGTATGGCATGTGTGCGCCCAGGGCTGCCTGTGTACACCAGGTAGGGGCAAGTGCACAGAGGCGCATCTCTGAGACACTGCCCATGTTTACAATAGGACCCTCCACCTTCTTCTGCCGCCGGATCTGGATGCAGGGAACATTGCTCCTGCTGGAACTCAGGCACAGCCTGGTTGGGACTTGGGTGGAACCTCTCATGCTCCAGGGTTGTCAGGGCTTCTCCAAGGTGTCACATGACTGTCAGAATGCCCCCTCTACACCCACTGGCAGCAGGTTAACTGAAGACCTGCTGGTGCTCAGGAAGAGACCCACAAAGAATCAGAAGGCTGGGCAGAAGAAAGGCATCTCCCCAGACTAGACTGGCATAGAGAGGTGGGCAGACAACATCTCCATAAGCCAGGGGTCAGCAAAGCATTTCTTCACAGAGCAGGGACCCCAGGAGCCAAGCAGCAAACCCAGGCCCAGTCCTCCTCTGCAGCACTCAGCTGCAGCGCTGCTCCAGGCCCTTGTGCGGCTCCTGGCAGCCTCCTCCCTGGAGTGATGTCATGGGACACATTTAGTCTGGCTTCCTGCAGAATGTTGCATCCAGTTTTTCTTCCTACAGATGTCTCTGCTACTTGTGAATATTTTAATTCAAAAACCTGTCCTGAAGCTGTGACAGATTCCAGCTGAGTAATTCTCTGTTTTCCTCTGAGCATGGGTTGGGCTCACCTGAAGGATGGGGACAGGAAGGCCCTAGGTCTAGCTGTGGGATCAGGGCCAGGTATCTCCCTCTTTTCTTGGCCTGTTCCCACCACTGTGGAAGGGGACTTATTCTTTCCTGTCCTGGGCTCCTGAGGTATCCTTCCTCTCTGTGGTCCTCCGTCTATGGACCATCTGTGGACCTGGGCGGTTGTGACTCTGAGGCCTCCAGACTGTGTTGGTGTGACAGCCATGGAACCCTGCAGAAAGGGACCAGGGACCAGAGATTTGGAGGCTAGGCTGGAGGGTCCTTGAACTTCTCTCTTAGTCGGTAAGGTCAGCTACAATAGTGGCATCTCTGTTCACATGTTTTTAAATATATATATTTTATTGACTGTGCTATTATAGTTGTCCCATTTTTTTCTCCCCTTTACTCCCCTCTGCCCTGCATGGCCTCCACCCTCCAGCATTCCCCCCCACCCTTAGTTCATGTCTATGGTTTGTACATACAAGTTCTTCGGCTTCTCCATTTCCTATACTGTTCTTAATCTCCCCCTGTCTATTTTGTATCTACTATTTTTGCTTCTTATTCTCTATACCTTTTACCCCACCCTTCCTCCTCCCTCTCTGATGCGGACATCAGCCTGCAGTGTCCATGGCATTATGGCTGAGACACGAGACAAATTCACACGGACTACCAAGTCCTGTGGAGGAAAATGGAAGTCATGGCCACTCTCTGAGTGAGAGAAGGCCCTGGAGCGTCTCGGCCACTCTCTCAAGAGAAGAGCACCAGACCCTTGCCTTGACAGGCTTTTATTGCTTTTCTGGGCACATTACATTGAGGATGGTCCTCATTTACTATGCACAGGTTTGCATTAGGTGGTTACCTTTTACAGATAACAAAGGAGAGGATGTTGCTAATTACATCAAGAAAGAAGGATATTGCCCTGGCCAGTGTAGCTCAGTGGATTGAGCGCGGGCTGTGAACCAAAGGGTCCTGATTCGATTCCCAGTCGGGGCACATGCCTGGGTTGCAGGCCAGGTCCCCAGTGAGGGCCATGTGAGAGGTAACCACACATTGATGCTTCTCTCCCTCTCTCCCTTCTGTCTAAAAATAAATTAAAAATCTTAAAAAAAGAAAGAAGGATATTTGCAAAATGTATAAGGGGAAGAACTGGTTACACTCCTCCTTGGAAGGTTTAGCATGGATTTTAGGAAGTTACTTTAAAGATACGCAGTAAATGTTTGTTGCCTCAATTCAGGGTGAGGGAGTTTTAGCAAAAAAGAAAAGCAAGCCTCAAAGCGGCCTAAGTAAAATGCAGGCCTGATTTCCCAAGGGAGAACCTATCCGTGGGCATGGGTCCCGTGTACTGGACCTCGCTTTTCACTGGCCTTTCAAAGTGAAAGCTGGGCCCACACCACGCAGAATTGTCTCCTATACCTCTTTCTGCTGATAACCCTCCATGTGGTCCCTATTTCTGTGATTCTGTTCCTGTTCTAGTTGTTGCTTTGTTTTTGTTTTTGTTTAGGTTCAGTTATTGATAGTTGTGAGTTTGTTGTCCTTTTTACTGTTCACATTTTTTATCATCTTCTTTTCCTTAGATAAGTTCCTTTAATATTTCATATAATAAGGGCTTGGTGGTGATGAACTCCTTTAACTTGACTTTTTCTGGGAAGCACTTTACCTGCCCTTCCATTCTAAATGAAAGCTTTGCTGGATAGAGTAACCTTGGATGTAGGTCCTTGCTTTTCATGATTTCAAATACTTCTGTCCAGCCCCTCCTTGCCTGTAAGGTTTCTTTTGAGCAATCAGCTGATAGTTTTCTGGGAACTCCTTTGTAGGTAACTGTCTCCTTTTCTCTAGCTGCTTTTAAGATTCTTCCCTTATCTTTAATCTTGGGTAATATAATTATGATGTGCCTTGGTATGTGCTTCCTTGGGTCCAACTTCTTTGGGACTCTCTGAGATTCCCAGACTTCCTGAAAGTCTATTTCCTTGGCCAGATTGGGGAAGTTCTCCTTCATTATTTTTTCAAGTAAGTTTTCAATCCCTTGGTCTTCCTCTTCTCCTTCTGGCACCCCTATGATTTGGGGTTGATTATATATTTGTTGTTGTTGTTGTTGTTGTCTCAGCATACCTGTTACATTGTAAGGGGTGGATCCTTAGGTATTTGCCAGAGCAGGGCAACCCACGTGGCTGGGTTGTGGTGCTGTATGGCGGGGGAGGGGCCTAGAAGAGAACCATGCCTCTTGCTCGCCTCTCCACCTGCTTTCAGTCACTTCTCTCACTTCCCACAAGCAAACTGGGCCCTTTTGGTGCTGATTCCCAGGTGTGTGGACTTGTGTACATTCTAGGACCATGTGGGTCTCTCCAACGAGCTCTCCTGTGAGGCTAAGAGTTTCTCCCACCACCGCAATTCCCACAGGTATTCACAGCCAGACATTTTGGGGCTTTATTTCCCCACACTGGAACCCGGGGTTGTGCAGTCTGTCTCACTTCCCAGTTGTTCCTCCTAGTTTATCCACATGCAAATCTGGGACCGCCGGGTCCACTAGCCACAGCCACACTTCCTCTCTGCCCAGCTGCCCATCTAAGCCCCTCCCCTCCTACCAGTCTGAATGAATGTTTCTTCTTTAACTCCTTGGTTGTCGGACTTCCATACAGTTTGATTTTCTGGCAGTTCTGGGGTTTTTTTGTTTCTAAATTTGTTGTTGTCCTTGTTTTGGTTGTGTGAGAAAGCAAAGTGTATCCATCTTCCTCTGTTCACACCTTCTTCTCCCAGGTCAGCACTTCTGAGAGGAGAAGGCAGGCAAGCTAATCCTGACCATGTTTTTGGCCCTAGCATAGGGCGCAGAGAATGCAGAGAACATTATTCCATTCAACAGAGCAGGAGACTGAAGTTTAGAGAGGGAGTATCTGCCTCAGGTCACAGAGAAGTTCTGGCCTTTGAATTCTCATTCATTCACTCAACTCACTCATTCACTTGAAGGAGTTCAATAGACTTCCTCAGGAGGTACCACTCTGGCATGTGAATTATGTTGAGCTGAAGGCATTCAAGACCCTGTGAACCAAGAAACTTTTGCCTCTCCCTTAAAGAATTTAAATTAAGGGCCTTGTCTATAATAAGAGTTATCACCAGAAATACTTCTTCTGACCCATTTATAGGGCAGGGAAAACTTCTAACCATTGAACATCTGCTGCTCTTCTTATTGTCCTGCAAATGACCTTCCTCCCCTCTGAAGCCCCCAAGGCATCTCGCTTCCTCCTCAGCTCAGAATGTCACATATTTCTCAGTCTAACTTCTCACTTCTGAACCTCTCATGTATGTGGAATCTTTTACCCTCTCATGGATGTGGGGTTCCACACATATGAATAGAATTATATTTGGCCATTTTCTCTTGTTAATCTTATATTGTTTTAATGATTAGACCAGCTGGAAGAACCCAGAAAGACAGAAATAAGTTTCTTCCTCCACCCCACACTCAGTTGGCTCATGTTCACTAATTTGTGTCCTACCCCCGCTGGGCACTGGGGATGCAGGGAGACAGAAAGAGTGCTGTAGTAACAGCAGTCCAGGGCGATAAACCTGATGCCACACATTTGGTTCTGGCCTAACCCAAGGAAGACCTCCTGGAGGAGGAAATCTTTGAGTTGGGCCCTAAATCTAGCCAGCCACTGAAGTGGGCCAAAGGACACTGAAACCAGAAGAGCTGACGTTCATGCTGCCTGTCACTACCAGACCCAATCAGAAGACACAGTGATTGAATCTTTATGGGTGCTTTATCCCAATGGCCAGTGATCTGAGAAGACAGTGGGCTACTGTTCCCTAACAGGCCATCTTACATTCCATGTCAAACCGACCCTGTTTGTAAGGAGAAGAAAAGTGTAGGTAAGGGGATTGGAACTCAGGGAGAAAGCTAATCAGATAAAAAGCTGCAGCATTCTTTCATCTGTTGACCTTTCTCAGTGTCCTGGATAGTAGACGTCTCCCCCCCGGAGCACAATGGCTCAGACACCATCTCAATGGCTTGCAGTCCTCAGGAACACAGTGGTGGGACTGCCTGTGGTCTCCTGGAGTCAGGGTGGGTTATACCTTTGGTTTCTGAAACAATAGCTTTTTACATGCACTGATTACTAAGCTTTATGTACTATTACCTAAAACTAAAATTTTCCAACTCTTCAGTCCTCATCGACACCACTCCCAGTCCTGGCCCTGGTTCTGTTACACTGTGCAGCCCTGGGCAATCCTCTGCCCCTCTCTGTGTTCCCTAGTACAAGTTGGGGCTGATCTAGAGGCTTCTGGGAATTAGGACCAACTAGCCATGACTCTGATGCCTCTTTCATAACTGGTGACCACCCTCTGGTCTGTCAGGTCCAGTGTCCACTCTGTGTCCAGCCTGCTAGTGGCCCTAAGAGACAGCCAAGGATGTTTAGCCCCTCTGGGCTCAGGTCTGCTGCAGTTAGGACGTCTGGGCTGTGCTCTGATGGTGGAGGACCTCTGTTACTCGGGCTTGCCAACATTTTTTAGCGCTCTGCTATATTTTGATAGTTTCCCACATTGTAAGCAGCTTCTTCCCAAGGTAAAATCCAGAAAACTCTCTTTTCTGCCTCTCTTTCAGGAAGGGGCGGGTAAGTGGCTCAGACCGTGCCAGTGAGGTGGAGCCACACGAACCTTTGATTCCAGTGTCAGCAGTGAGTGCCACAGAGACCAGCCAGCGGGGTCCATTTTGCTGGCACAGGGCTGGGAGGAGGAGGCTACGAAGAGATGGCTGGGGAGTTGTTTCTGGAAACTGATACCTAACCCTGTTTCTGGAACCTTCCAACAACGCTGTGAGCTACCTAAACATTCTTTAATATGCTCATTTTCTGCTTAAAATAGTCAGTATGGATTTCGTTTGAAATCAAGGACGCAGACTGACCTACTCACTCTCCAATTGCTGAAGGTTTTTCCAGCCCTGAGTGCACAGCATGCAGCGCTGCCCCCCATCACTGCGCACACACGAGGCTGCTCTGGCTGCCGCCTGGGTGAGCTGAGCCAGACCTTAGCTGCTCTTCACTCTGACAACCACCCTTCTGGGGAGCTGAGCCAAGAACTTGAGAGCCTCTCAGAGCAAAGTCTTTGAATATATGATGCGATGGTTGAGGAGCTGTAAACAATGTTCAACTGAATTCTTTTACTGAATCGTGGTGTCCCCTCGCCCCCAGTTAATAAAATTGTTCAATGTAGAAATGTTGGAAAGTACAGAAAAAGGTAAACAAAAATCACTTGTAAGTTCATTCCCCAAGAGGAATAAGCAGTGTAATTTTGTGCATTTCCTACAACAATATCAAACACTAATACAGTGCTCAGTGTGTGCCAAACATTGTTTCTATGCATTTTGCATATGTGTTATGGACTGAATTGTCTCTCCCTATTGAAGACCTAAGCCCCAATGTGATTGCATTTGGAGAGAGGGTCTTTTTTAAAGAACATTTTTAAACATTTATTTTTAGAGAGAAGGGAAGGGAAGGAGAAAGAGAGTCTCTTATATGCCCCCAGCTGGGGACCTGGCCCACAACCCAGGCATGTGCCCTGCCTGGGAATCGAACCGGCGACCTTTGGGTTTGCAGGCCGGCTCTCAATCCACTGACCACACCAGCCAGGGCTGGAGATAGGGCCTGTAAGGAGTGGAATCTTAATCCAGTAGGACTGCTGTCGTCACAAGAAGAGACAGAGGCACTAGGGAGTATGCGCATGGAGCAAAGGCAATGCGAGGATAGAGAGGAAGGTGGCCATCCGCAAGCCATGGAGAGAAGTCTCACCAGAAACCAACCTGCTAACACAACCTCCAAATAGTGAGAAAATACTTTCCAGTTGTTTAAGCCACTCTGTCTGTGGTTATGGCAGTTAGAGAGCACTAATACCATATGGTGATTAATTTAAACCTTACATCAACCCTGGCTTCCCCCCACGCATAGCACGGTCCAATAAATATTTGCTAAATGAATGAATGATGGAAACAGTTTATTCAGTATCATATGCTACTTTTTAAAGCCTGACCACATGAATATTTTCCAGATGTTATTACCTCTTTAAATGAAAACAAAACAAAACAAAACATGGTGGTCATTCATGCATTCACTCAGTTAACAAGTATATGCTGAGAACACACTGTGTGGCTTTGTGTGGGTATTGGGGATAGCACAGTGAACCAACACACAAAAAGTCCCTGCCCAAATGGAATGCACTTGCTCTGTGGAAATGCCATTGCCCAGGTGTCACATGGAATGAAGCCACTTATGTGGGAAGATTTCTTTTTTTTTTTTTAACATTTTTTTATTGTTGTTCAAGTACAGTTTTCTGAAGATTTCTTTTAACTAAAAATGATCTGAGGCACCAACCAGGCAGACACGAGCAACCAGATTCTTTTCTTTTAAAAAGGCCAATAAAACAATTAGTGGGCTCCCGGGATTTCCTCAGAGCCAGAGAAGGACACAGAGGCAGCCCTCGGAATGTGTCCTGAGTTCACAGGGTTGGGAGTCAGGGCTGGTCAAGCCACCAGCGCTGGTCCCCGAGGACATACTTGTGCATGTCTCCCACTGGCACGAGGTCAGGATTTGATGGGAAATAAGCCACATTCTTAAGGCTTTGCAAATGAAGCAAAACTTTTTTGAAGAAAATATATATAAATTTTATACCATCTAGGGGTAGGGAAAATCTTTTTTTGTTTGCGCAACAAAGAGGGCAGAAACCACAAAGGAAAAGATAGGCAGGTCTGACTATTTAAACGTCTGCATGTTAAAAACCACCATTAAAAAATCTAAAAGATAAATAGATAACTTACAAAAAAATGTCTATAGTATAGGCCACAGAACAAGGCTTTGACATGTAACCCTTCAAGAAGAAGACAAATAAGCAAAGGACATGAGCAGGCAACTCAAAAAAGAAGAAAGGCCGCCCTGCTCTGCCTAGCTGCCCGCCTCAGGAGACTGTGAAGCCACCGTCTGAATGTCACCACTTGTGTGGCATCGCCTTCCTCTAGAGGCTGAGGTGGGGCCCCCATCCCAGACAGGTCCCAGGGTGCTGCTCCCTGTTAGAAGAGCGAGGGTTGGCACTCCAGGAGCCCCCCCCCACCCACCCACTCTCCTGGTGGCCTGTCTCCACCACCGCTGTTTCCACATACCCGAAATGCAGGCCAGGTTTCCTGGTGGCCACCAGGGCGGCTCAGCCCAGAGCCAGGCCAGATGATGTCAGTAACAAGAGCAGGGTGAGGGCCCGGAGACAGTGTGGGCGTCTGAGGGTCTGACAGCCTGCAAACCCTTTTTGAAGGGCAGCTTGGCCAGGCACGTCACCACCCCAACAAATTCTTAACCTTTGACACCACCAGCAGGTGTACATGGGAATTAACACAAGGAGAAAAAAACATCAGGACCTGTTTGTTCAAAGGATTGTCACTGCAATATTATTTATAATAATGCCAAGTTGGAAACTATCCAAATGTCCAATCACAGAGCTGAACTCACTTTTGTGCCTGCACAGGATAGCGCGTGCTCTGCTACCCATAAAAATGCTGGTGCAGAAGACTGCACAGTGATGCAGAGACGTTTGTGGCGTGTGGCCAAATGAAAAATATGGGTACATTCAGGGTGATGCCAGTTATGTCGAAAGCATTTACACATTCGTGGAAAAACGGAAAATGTTAAAAGTGGTGATCACTGAGTAGTAGGAGTATATATATATATATTTTTTAAATTTATTTTTATTTTCCAAATTTTCTACATGAATAGACATTTAACAAGCAAAAATCTACTATAAGAAGAGGCCATTTTTCTTGGTTCAGAAAGGGCCGGGTGCAGGACAGGGAGGGGCAGGTCATGATCAAGGGAATCAGAATGACGAGCCCTCCCATGAGGCAGGAACTCAGTGTATGAGAAAAGGGTCAGACTCCTCAGCTCCTGTGTCTCTCTCTGGGCATCTGCCCCAGGCTCCCCTTCTCTGGTGGCCATCCGAAGTCCACACTGGGCTGGGGCTGAGGAGAGAGGTCAGGGCTGGAGGTGGCCCTGAGGACCTTCAGAGTGGCTCCTGTCATCCCAGGAAGGTATCAGAGAGGGAGGGGAGCAGGGCACAGGCAGACCCTTTGGAGGTGGTGGAGGGAGGCACCTTCCCTGGAGGAGAGCCAGGTGCCAGGGAGGTCAAAGGAGAGTTTCCGGAAGAGGGCGGGGCATCCCCCAGAGGCAGGTGAGATGCCTCCCATTCTCAGAGTTCATTACAGGAAACCAAAACATTGGTGCCCTTGACCTCTCCTCTGGAGCAGGGCTTTGGGAGCGCACCCTCAGGGCCAGGAGAGAAACAGAGCACAATGCAAAGCACTTCAAAGGCAGGGGAAAGGCGGGCTAGAAATCTGCAAGAAAGGTGTGGAGGGGCCTCTGCCCAAAGAAATGACCCCAAGGCCCAGAGCCTGATTGCCCAGAAAGGCCAGCTGGCGGGGGCGGGGGAGGGGGGGGCGGGTGCTCAGACCTCTGGGCTGCTGACTTCTCCTCCCTAAGCCTGCAGGGGCCGGGGAGGGCAGGGACTGGCTCAAGGCCTCGTGGCAGATTGAGAGGGAGACCAAGCCAAACTCAGGCCTTCTGACTTCCAGCCTTGGACGTGCCATCCATTACCCCTGGGGGAATGTTTTCAAATTTGAAAACATAAATAATCCCTCTATTACATAAATTATTTAAAACTATGTAGAAACATTATTTGTCATCCAATTCAAGTTATTTATGAGGTAAATAGAATTCCAAAACTTGATTTGATGTCAGATTTTTAACAACTGAAAACATACGCTAATATCAGATATAAATGTAGGCACAACAATTTCAAATGAAATTTTAACAGATGGATTAAGTGTGTAAATTGAATTCCACTAAAATAAAATAGAAGCTATCTCCAGGGTGCCAGGGTGACGTGGGACAGCAGCTGGGGCAGTACCTGAAGGTTTGCTGAGCATCATCCAGGCGCAACTGCATGGTGACCTTACACTTCTACTTCCAGCAACTCTAAGACATGAGAATTATTTATTATTATCTAAGATAGTAAGGGTTATCTTTATAGCAGCATCTTCGGAAAAAGTTGCCATCACTATGCCCTTTGCTCCACTGAGAGAAAAAGAAACTTCCTCTACCCACCTAGGTTCTTTCAGCTAGGAAATAATTAAATCAACACAAGATAGATTAATAAAAGAAAATGACCAAATTTAACTAGATTTGTGTGCATGGAATCCCACATACATGAGAAAGTCAGAGACCCCACAAACACAAGAGGTTCAGAGACAGGAAAGCGAAAATGAGATCTCTGTGGCGTACTGAGCTGAGGACGAGGTGAGGTAGGTGCCTTGGGGGTTTCGGAGGGGAGGAGGCCACTGTAGGAGGTAAGAAGAGCAGGTGTTCAGTTGTTGGAAGTTCGCCCTGCCCTACAGACAGGTCAGATGAAGTGTTACTGGTGGTAGCTCGTATTATGGTTGAGGCTCCCAATTTCAATTCTTTAAGGGAGAGGGTAAAACTTGCTCGTGAGCCTGCAGAGTCTCAAACGCCTTCAGCTCAAAATAAACCACGTGCTAAAGGGGCACATTTTGTGGAGGCCTGTTCTGAATCTTTTTACCATCCCCAATGTTGCCCAGTGTGACTCTGTCCTCTGGTCACTGGTGATTTATTTACCCAGGTGACTACTAACTGATCTAAGAGCTGGACCCATCCTGGTTCTCCCCTAGGAATTTGGAGCTAGAATTCTGGTCCTTTCATGCAGAGAGTGTGCGTGTGCAGAGAACATGAAAATTGTGAGAAACAGCGGAATGCCTGGTTAAGTTCTCTACAGGGTCAGCGAGGGGTGGCAGAAGTCAGTACAAAAACAGCAGACTGGAAGAGGGCTGAGGCCCAACTATGTTGTATCTCAAAACCAATCCCAGGTAAAGATTTTCAGCCATGGCCCTCGTTTCTGACTGTGCCCACAGCCCTGAGCCCAGGGGCCGTGCTGCATTCCTGCATTTGGAGCAGGTGAGATAGTCCCCAGGGGCCCTCTGGTCAGTCTTTAACTGGCTTGAGTAGGTTACTGTTGCTTACAGTCACTTATACTGATGAACATAATTTTGCAGGTGAGGCTATCAGGGCTTAGAGAACTGGAGTAACTTGCCTGAAATCCCACAGCTGGTCTGAGATTTGAACCCAGAACCATCTGGACTCCCAAGCCTGTGTTCTTTCCACTCTACCCATTAATGGAAAAATTGACAATAATTATATTAAAGGGGAATCCACAGAAATTCATCATTGTCTCTCAATAAAGTCTCTTAAAATTAGGAATTGAGGGTTTCTTTTGTTAAAAAAGGAAAGCAAGTGTTAATTTCTTGGGAGGAGAAGATGTGAATTCAGGAGCCAGTCTGTTTTGAAATGGGAGAAGATGGCCAGGGCAAGCTGTCATGCCCCTCCTCCCTGAAGCCGTCACAGCCTGTGGTTTGCAGGGGGGCAAACCCCGAAGGGAAAGAAAGAGAGTTAGTGTCAACCACAGGCACTCAGTGATGACAGCAGCAGGGAATCCACCCAAAATACCAGTGGGTCCCACATGTGTGTGCTGTCACCTGCAATACCAAAGAATTTAAAAAAATTGTTTTTAACCTGTGAAACAAAAGCTCCCAAACAAGGAAAAGGTAATAGAACATAAAACACCCAGGACGGACAGGCCGGGCCAAGTGTCCAATGAAGAGAGGACAATTTCACAAGATGGATTCCCAAAGACGTGAGATAAGTGATGGGGCGGGGGGCAGTGACTCAACCAGCAGCACCTTCGAGGAGTCAGACCAACACCCACGGGGCCCCCCTCTCCATGTAGGGGAGGCCTGAAATCAGTGGGATGCTGGTATCTGCTCAGCCATCTGGCTTTCAGGAAATATTCAGTAAAAGTTAGGTATTGTAGAATTTTAGAACGAAAGACAAATCGTTAAACAAATGTAAATACTAGCAGGTCATGTTCTGGTGGAGAATTCTGGACAATTTCCCCCAGGGCAGCACTTTTTAAGTCAGTGTGGGCCTTTTGAGAGTGGAGAGGATGGGCCTCCGAACTATGCCCTTAGGAAGCCCAAAGAAGGTATCCTCAGGTAGTGAGGGACAGACAATGGCACCTGAAGGAAGAAGGAGCATTGGGCAGACAGGTCGTTGGTGCCGGCATCTCTGTTCCCTTTGGCCCCCTTCCCTGGACCCTGCCCCACGGCACACATTCAGCCCTGCTTCCTTCTTGGGCCCTTCCATTTCCATCACCTCACAGGCAAGTCCTCCCTGCCAGAACAGGAACTTCAGTGCCTCCAGCCAGCCCCAAGAGCCCAAGGCCTCTTTTGCTGAGTTTCCAGCCATATAACCACAACTCCCTCCATGTGGTCTGTACTCCACCTGGTGTTTCTCCTTCCACAAGACCTGTTTCTGTGATCCCTTGGCTGGGAGGACTGTGGCCTTCCTGTCTCATCCTACTGTCCAGATCAGACTCATTCATCTTTCCAAGGCAAGCACAAATGGTCCCCCAGTGGAAACTACTCATATTCTCCTGAGGACAGGAGTCAGTCTCCCTGCTGTGGGGACTCAGGCTTAGTTCTCCCTCCATCCGGGGGTGGAAGAGAGAAAGAAGAGAGACCCCCAAGTGAACACCTAGAGGGTAGGAACTCCAAAAGAAGCAACTAAAAACTTTCATACTAAACAGGAGTGTTAGTAAGATGACAGAATATTTATTTGTGAGAATTTTAAATGAGCACATTCAATCCAGCAATTCCATTTCTAGGAGTTTATTTTCAGGAAATAATATGCAGAAATAGCTACATACGAATATTCAAAGATGTCCTGCATGATGTTACCTAAAGTATAAAGAATTTAAGGCAACTTTATTTTCAACGATAGTGGAATAGATACAGGAAAAGACACAACAAAGAAAGAAAACTACAGACCAATATCGCTGATGAACATACATGCTAAAATCCTCAACAAAATATTGGCAACCCAGATCCAGCAATACATTAAAAAGATCATACACCATGACTAAGTGGGATTCATTCCAGGGATGCAAGGATGGTACAATATTCACAAATCAATACACGTAATACATCACATAAACAAAATGAAAGACAAAAATCACATGATCATATAAATAGATGCTGAAAAAGCATTTGACAAAGTACAGCACCCATTTATGATAAAAACACTCAGCAAAGTGGGAGTAGAGGGAGCATTCCTCAACATAATAAATGCCACATACAAGAAACTTAAAGCCAACATCATACTCAATGGGCCAAAACTAAAAGCTTTCCCCCCAAGATTGGGCACAAGATGAGGGTGTCTACTTTCACCACTTCTATTCAACATAGTATTGGAAGTTCTGGCCACAGTGATCAGACAAGAAAAATAAATAAAAGGCATGCAAATTGTAAAGGAGAAAGTAAAACTGTCATTGTTTGCAGATGACATGATAGTGTACATAGGAAACCCCAAAGATTCCACCAAGAAACTACTTGAACTAATAAATGAACTTGGCAAAACAGTGGGATACAAAGTCAATGTTCAGAAATCGAAGGCATTTTTGTACACCAACAATGAAATATCAGAAACAAAAACTAGGGGGAAAATCCCTAGTTTTTATTTATTATAGCAACAAGAATAATGAAGTACCTAGGAATAAACTTAACCAAGGAGCTAAATTACCTGTAGTCAGGAAACTACAGAACACTGAAGAAAGAAATTAAAGAAGTCACAAATAAATGGAAGCATATACCATGTTCATGGGTTGGAAGTATTAATATAATTAAAATGTCCATACTTCCCAAAGCAATCTATAGATTCTGTGCAATCCCTATTAAAATATCAATGAAATATTTAGCAGATATAGAACAAATATTTCAAAAATTTATATGGAACCATAAACAACTCTGAATAGCCTCAGCAATTTTGAGAAAGAAGAACAAAGTAGGAGGGATCACAATACCTGACATCAAATTACATTACAAGGCCATTGTAATCAAAACAGTCTGGTACTGGCATAAGAACAGACACATGGATCAATGGAACAGAACAGAGAGCCCAGAAATAAAACCGTGTTTTTATGGTCAATTAATATTCAACAAAGGGGGCAGGAGTATAAAATGGAGTAAAAATAGCCTCTTCAATAAATGGTGCTGGGAAATCTGGACAAGTACATGCAAAAAAGTGAAACTAGACCACCAACTTATACCATACACAAAAATACTCAAGATGGATAAAAGATTTAAATATGAGTCATGATTCCATAAAAGTCCTAGAGGAAAACACAGTCATTAAATGTCAGATATCCCATACAGCAGTATCTTTGCAGATACATCCTCTAGGGCAAGGGATATAAAGAAAAGAATGGGACTACATCAAATTAAAAATCTTCTGCATGGCTAAAGAAAACATCAGCAAATGAAAAGGGAACCAACCAATGATATTTGCCAATAATACCTCAGATAAGGGCTTGTCTTCAAAATATATTAAGAACTCATATGACTCAACACCAGGAAGACAAGCAATCCAATTAAAAAATGGACAAAGGACCTGAACAGTTGCTTCTCCAAGGAGGACGTACAGAGGGCCCAGAGATATATGAAAGGATGCTCAATATCACTAGCCATCAGAGAGATGCAAATTAAAACCACAATGATATACCACTTCGCACCTGTCAGAATGGCCATCATAAACAAATCAACAAACAAGAAGATGTGGAAAAAAGGGAACCCTAGGGCACTGTTGGTGGGAGTGCAGACTGGTGCAGCCACTGTGGAAAACAGTATGGAGTTTCCTCAAAAAACTAAAATTGGAACTGCCTTTTGATCCAGCGATTCCACTGCTGGGACTATACCCTAAGAGCCCTGAAACACCAATTCAAAAGAACCTATGCACCCCAATGTTCATAGCAGCACAATTTACAATAGCCAAGTGCTGGAAACAGCCTAAGTGCCTATTGGTAAATGAATATATAAAAAAACTGTGGTACATTTACACAATGGAATACTATGCAGCAGAAAGAAGGAGCTCCTACCCTTTGTGACAGCATGAATGGAATTGGAGCACATTATGCTAAGTGAAATAAGCCAGGAGGTAAGAGACAAATACCAGATGATCTCACCTATAAGTGGAACCTAATGAACAAAACAAATGAGCAAAATAGAACCAGAGACATGGAAATAAGAAACAAACTGACAGTGAACAGAGGGGATGGAGGAGGTGGGTAACAGGGGAAAGAAGGGGAGGAAGGTCTAGTCAGGGAACATGTATAAAGGACCCATGGACAAGGACAACAGGGCGGGGACTGAGTGAGGGAGTGGGGAGGGGTTGGAATGGAGGCAAGTGGAGAGCAATGGGAGAAAAATTGGGACAGCTGTAATTGAACAATAAAAAAACCCAATAGTGGATTAGATACACATAGGACAAAATACTACAGGGCCACTAAAAATAATGACATTAAGACAATACACATGATGTCAGAAAATGGTTAGTCACATTGCATTAAGTGAAAACAATTATGAAACCCAGTTTTTAAACAAATACTTATTGAGTGACTACCATATGCTAGTAAACAGCAGTGAATAAACTAAATAAAACTCCTGTTCTCATGGAAGCTAACATTCCATTATAAACTTTGTAAACTGGAATGTAAGGTATGGTTCCAATTTTTTTTTTAAATGTGGTTGGAAGAGCATCGGGAAAGACAGAAAGTGATGTGTCAAAAGTAAGTGATTGCCTCTAAGTTTGGGATTCAGAGTGGTTATTGTCCTCTTTGGGGTTTTTTTCTGAGTTTTCTAAACTTTTTATAATAAATGTATATCACATTTGTGGCCAGAATGAAAACCAGAAAAAAAAAAGTCATCAGTTTATTCAAAGGATACAAGTAGAGACATGTGTAAAAGGTGGTTTTTCAAAAAAGGGATTTTTTCGGGGGAGTGAATGCCGTGTCCGCTGCTGTAGAGAAGACACCTGGGGTGAGGGTGGGCTGGCCGCTCTCGGGGCACAGGGCCTCCCGCATCAGCAGAAGTGGGTGTGGAATCCAGATAACATAAGATGAGCAGTGGGAGGAAAGCAAAAGGAACATCTTAAAGATCTTTTTTCAATATCCTCTGCCACAAAATCATAGTGATCCTCATTACAACGTTTTTCCCGTGACTCAGAGTCCCCTCATCCCCAGGCACGGCTGAGGCCCAGGCCTCCCTGGGCAGCCAGGACAGGTGCCCCCTGCTGCCTTCTTGGAAATCAGGTTTCAGAATTGGCCACTCATCAAATGTTGTCATTTTTGGCTCCTTCCCTTCCCACACCCTGAGCTGTTACAGAAGCCCCCCTCAACCCACTGTGACAACCAACACAGCCAGATGCAGATAAGACTTTCCTCCAGGAAAATCTGAGGTCCCAGAGTCAGCCATGGGCAGGCTCGCCCCCGGGAATCAGAGTGATGGAATACACACGCCGACCACCCTGCACGTGGCTTCTCTCACTGGTGTGGATGGAGCTCTGGGCTGGACTTGGGGGTTTTCTCTTTATAACGTGGGCGAAGAGATAACAGAGCTCAGAAGGAGGTTAATACTTAAAACATTGTGACACTTGCAATCGCTTGGCACCAGCTCATTGGGCTTCCCCAGCCCAGATACCATCACCATCCCAGCGCAGCCTCCAAGGATGACCAGGACCATTACGACCATGAACCTGCCCTGTCCTTCCAATTACTTCTATCGCCCTAGCTCTCCCCCTTCCATCACCTTTACCTTTCCACATCCCACACAAACCAAGCCTCACGCCTTCCCAGTACTCATGCTGTGCTTCCCCCCATGCCAGGGCCATTGGATCTGTCCTGTCCCTTGTCCTTCACTTCCATTCCTGTCCAGCCCCCAACCACTGCGGCCCATCCCCACATCCCTATCAATCACTTCAGTCAGTTCCCAGGACTTTGCCCTGTGCTGATGTCATTGTGAACGGCTCAGTGCTCCACCCCACTCTGTGCTCAGCACTGGGCCAGCCTGGGCTGCTGAGAGGAGGTGGGCGTGGGCAGGCACAGCGCGGCAGGCTGCGTGCTCTGACAAGGGAACACCAAAGGGCAGAGGGTCAAAGAAGGGCTCCTGGCCCAGGGATGCTCTCAGTCCAAGCATGTCCCACAACAGAGGAGAAAATGACTCCTGCGGTCTGGCTGCTCCTCTGGGACCACAGCTGTGGACCACACTGGCACTGGGCCCTGCCAGGATGGATGAAGCTTTACCTGACTGCATGTGCCTTCCAGATGCCCCACCTTCTTTTCTCCCCACTTCACAGCACAGGTCCCTGAAAGAGTCATCTGTGCTCACTATTTCCACTTCCTCACCTCCTAGTCTGTCCACTGAGGTGTCTGTCACTTGACAAAGTCACTAATGACCACCGTGTTGCCAAATCCAGGACTCGCGTCTTTAAGTTCTCATCTTGCTTTTTTTTGAATCAGCAGCTTTCAACTCAGCTGAAGGGGAATCTTTTCCTGAACCTTTTCCTCTCTTACCTCCGAGACCACATAATCCTTGGGCTTTCTTTCCACCTCACTGGCTGCTCCTTTGTCTTCTCCATTGTTGGCTTGTCCTCAGGAGCGACTAGTCTGCCTCAGAATGTTGGGGTGCCCCAGAGACGGGCCTGCGGCTCGCCTTCCTCCAGCCTCACCTCGTAAGCACTATCTACACACCCGTGATAACAAAACATTCACTCCCGGTATGACCTCCCTGCTGAGCTTCTGCCTCCTATATCTAGCTTTCTCCTTGGCAGCTCCCACTGCACATCAAGTGCTCATCGCCAGCAAACCGTGACCGCGGGGTCATCGGGGCTGCTTTCCCAGCATCCAACACATCCTTCCCCTTTGGTAAACAGTCACTCCTACCCACGGATGCAGGGCCAGTCTCTCCTTGATGAAGACTTAGTATAACCCCAACCCCATTGGCCACAGTGACTGGTTATCTAAATCGGTCCAATCAAATTGAACAAAAGCTTGGGACTTTCGTTTAATGTTTGGGCAGTCGAAGCTTCTTCTTCTGGTGGGGGTTGGGGCTGAAACGAATGCAGTCCCCTGACAGAAGCCAGACTGAGGACAGAGCCAGATTAAGGCCTGCAGGGAAACTCCGATGGAACCATGCCCGAATTCTGGACTCTCTGGTTGGGAGTCAACACCTTCCCCTTGATGTGTGGGCTGGTTTACCTGTACTTTCTGCTCCCGGCCAGTTGGAGCAGCATGACCATGGTCACGGCAAACACAGAACTCTCATATCCACCACTGCACTCTGCTTTTCTCGGCTCCTCCCCATTCAGTTCGCCCCTATCCATTCGGTGGCTCAGCCCAAGTCCTTCAACTCATCGCTGACACCTGTCATACTCTCACCCCCACATCCTGTCAGCAACTTCTTTCAGCTCCACTTCCAAAATATGCGGACAGCCCATCCATTCCCTCCCTTGTCCTACTGCTGTCTGCCCGCTCTGTC